>CM045767.1:9433146-9579441 GCA_025200525.1 Camellia lanceoleosa | reverse complement strand
TCGATTAGGTTTCCAATACAGGTTTGTTAGTTTTGTGATATTTGTGTTAACGTGTACTAGTAACAATTGATGGGAGTAGTTAATGAGCTTGTTATGTTGAAGTGCTTTTTGATTGTATGAAATTATCATTTGTCGTGATCAAAGCCTCACCTCCTCTGATGGAAAGAGAGCGTTGAAGATCTAGAAAAGAGGATTTGAGAGGCGTGCGCATGATTTTATGGGTATTTTGGTATTTTTATTTTGGGATAAAAGCAACAATATAAAAATAATTCATTAAATTAGTAACTGGATTGAAGAATATGATGTGTGGAAATAGAATTTCTCTACTTATAGAGTGTCTTCCTAAATTAGGAGTTATTTATTTATTTGTTAACGTTTTGACTTGATTTTTTTGTAATTTATTTCAATTTGAGATCTTGAATTCAACCACACTTCTAAAAAGGTTGGGCCAATTATTTATTTCAACAACGATGGTAGTTATAGCATACTGAAATAATTACTATAAGTTGTCCACAATATTGATTTATACAACAATTGATAAGATAATTATCCTCCATTAGTCCCCAATCAGCACTACGGAAAGAAGTAACATGTCACAGAGCATACATTTACAAACCTAATCCACAGATCTATAGCATATATTACATAATAAAAAAGAAATATGATGGAAGTTAAACAAATGAGAAATGCCTTAGGGCTTATAACTTTTCAAGTCATACTTATTTTAACAAAAGCAGTTTGAATCCAAATCTGATTAAAGCCTTGTACAAAATAAGCATAATAAATACAAAAAATGAACGCTTGCTCCAAGTCATCCCCAAAACTATTGTGACTTTGGTGGAGGCATATTAATAGCACTGAAAATGTTCTTCTTTCATAAGGTGGGGAACCATGATGAAATAATCTAACACAGTATATATGAATCTTAACAAAAGATATAAGGTGAATGCACATGTAATGTAGATACCCAAACATTTTTATATCATCACTTAAAAAGCATGTGATGCGAGTTAATATCATAATTATAAATCATTTTCTTTATTATTAGAAAAGCAAGCCCGATAAATCACCTCTAAGAATCTCTGACAAATACAACTTTTTATAGAAATTTAGATGTGAAAGCATTAAACCAACACTTGTGTAAATGTAGGCTATACAAGCATTATTATTGCTATTTCACAGAAAATTTGTTAGCGGAGATCTGACTTACGTATATGTGCGGTTTTTAGGACTTTCTACCATGAACATGGGCCAACTTATTTCAACTTCAGGACAATACATGCTTCCTAGACTCACTGCATTTTCCTCAAAATGATAAACTTGTTTTCAATGTATGAATGTAAAAATAATGCTCGATGCAAATGGATGAGACCATAGATTTCAATTCTCCCAGAATTTTACCACAAATTTCTACAACAATCATAACTATTTTCCTTGAAATAACCCCAAAGCAGATATCTCCTAAGCAGATAAACAATTTCCAATAAGAATAATCTTTTCAAGTTTCAAGAAATGTGAGTGATAATACATATCCAACTCCACCATCCTCATCAATATCAACCCAATTTCCCACATTTCCCAACATCAATTACCATTATTTATATAAAAATCAACATTTGAGACATTTTAGGGCCAAAATCCACTTTTCTTCCAAAATCAATCCCAAGTATCAAAATCAACCACTTACATCACAACTCAACGTTATTTTCAACACCACTGGAAACATTTTTCAAGAAATTTGTTGAAAACTCCTCTTTTGATCTTCTTCAAAATCTTAGATTTGTTTCAAAAATTCTCAAATCACAATATTGTTTAGAAATAGCAAATAACTAAATTAAAACTCATAGAAAGTGCAAAGAATCCCTACCTAAACTTAGAATTGAGAGAGAGAGAGAGTGAAGAAAGCTCAAAGGCCGCCAAAGAATCAACTTTGCTCCGATTAGAAGCGAAACCCTCGTCAAGCTTTATCTTTTTAATAAGGGACATGGGTGAAAAAGGTTAGCCACGGATCTAGGTGCATTTGAATGATATAGATGAGTTTTAGAGAGAGAATGAGAAAATAGGGTTTGAAATGTTTAGAGAGAGAGATATGAAAAAGTGATGACTCGGAAAAAGTGACTTTGATGTGATATCTGGCCATGAGCCTTGTTAGAAGATGTAAATGTGTCGCTCAAGCGTACCCGAACACAATAAAGTTACCTGTTTGCTTTCAGAACTGCAAGAAGTTTGCATTGGAGGCGAAAAATACTTGACTTCAAAAGTCTTCTGAGGACCGGACAAAAGAAGTCATTGCCTTTCGAGCATAAGAAGACTCCTGTAAGCGAACCTTTGCTTTCGAGTGCAAGAACTACTGGCTCGAGCAAAATGTCAACTCTGGGTATCTCTGCGAGACCTACAAATCTTTGGAAGTTCACAAGGGCAACGCTCGAGCACAGAAAGCGTCACTCAAGTGAATAAGCAAAATTTTTGGACAACTAGCAGGTTTGAAAAATAAGTTACCAGCACTTTGTTCCCAAGCGCTTAACCAATACATCCCTAATAGCCAAACTCAAAGAAATAAAAAAGCAAAGACATGAACAACTATATAAGAAAATGAAACCCGAATCTAAAATATCAAATAGGTGGGTCTAAGCCGGAAATCACTATAGTTTTGGATATGGATTTTTAAGGAAGAACTTAACTTTCCATTTTTGTAAAATCATAGAGCTCATTTTAGAATTGATTTTTTTTTATTATTTTTGAAAGACATGTAAAAAAAAAATGAAAAGAGAATAATTTAATAACGTAATAATTTTTTAATTTTTTGCTAAAATATTTAATTCCCAAACAACCCTTAATTCATTGTTTATTCGCTACGTGCAGAGTGTACATGGACCAAGAGAGATAAAAATTAGGAGTTGCACTGGATTATGTTTTTTGTTCTCTTTTATTTTCATTTTCGTCCTCATTTTTCGTGTTTTCACTTCGTTTATCATTGCAAATTTTCATTATCCACTTTTATTTTATTTTTTATTTAAAGAGAATAACAAAATGATTTAAGAATGGGTGGCATTAGAATAATTTAGGTTTTGAAAAATACACTAAAAAGTTAGGAGAAATTACTCAACTTTACAGATTTTATAAAATTAATTACATATCTGATAATAAACTTTTATAAATAGAGATTTATTTATAAATTTCTCATTTAGAGTATGAGGATTATTGTATATTTTTTATTGTGTATTGATTTCCAAAATGAAAGCTTATGCACAAAAAGTTAGAAAGAATGGTTGTGATCATATTACTCTAAACAGAGTCTTAATGAAATATTAAAAAAGAAGATGAGTTAAATGGAATAAAATAATTAAAAAATAGGACTTTCTACGAGAAATGGCCCTAAATATTAATAATTAAAATCATAATTTTTTTAATAAATTTATAATTATTTTTTGAAAAGAGACACTAAATAGTAATTTTTGTAAAATGTTACACCTATAAAATTCACTGCATTTTGTAAATGGTGAGCCCCCATTTTTTCATACTTACACTATTTTTTTTTTTTTTTTGGGGGGTTCACATATCAAGGAAATATGATTTATAGGTAGAATTATTTAGTAATTCGAGAGTATAGATATGTGATATTTTACAATATTGTGATTGGTAGAGAACGTGGAGTTAAATGAGGTATTGTGTTGGAGTAAGCTGAAGAATATAGAGAGATATATTGAATGATGATTAGTTAGAATGTCACCGGATACATAATACTTTCTGAAAACATTCTATAATTTCCTATGAGTTTACTGCGGGTGTGGCTCTTTCCTATGTTAACGTCTTTTACAAATCATTTGATGAGGGAAATTTTTTTTAAGATTTGTTCTCATACTAGGATTTTTACTTAGATAAATATTATATAATATTTTTACAATAGTTAGATTCGCTAGAGAATTTATGTAATATGATCCTATAAAACTTACAGGAAAATTATTGATAAATCTCATTTAGAGTGTTTTAATCCAAGAGAGTCCATGAAGAATTTTTTAACCCATTTAGTCCCATGTGCTTGTATAGTTTTATTCCATAAGAAGTTCTTTTTTTATTTACACTATTTTTCTTCCGGACACTTATACGCACTTATATTTAATTTTGATACCCTTATAAATATTTTTTGAGCGGTTAGCAATTTTATACCAATGTGAACATTTATATTTTAAAATTCACATTGGTGGAATGTAAGAATATTGGCACAGTGGGCGTGTGAAACTCGTCTGCGGCGGGCCAGCCCGGCTTTGTTGACAATGTGAATATTCACGTTGGCGTATTAGCTATTCACATTAATAAGAGTATAAAAAGATTAGCTGTATCCGCGTGTGACCGCGAAACCCATACGGCTTGTGGGCGGCAAAATTCAAACGACCCGTTGGGCAGATTGACAATATGACATGTTGAATATTCACATTGATGAAGTCTCAGAATTGGCCAGCCTGCGTGTATAGTAACCTTGCCCAAAACCTCCGCCTCGGCTGTGGGGCGTGCAGGCGAATGACCGCGAAATTGCTTGAAACTGTTGACAATCGTAGAATATTAACATTGACATATTAAAATTCACATTGATAAAGGTATAAAATTGGCACCGTGCCCGTGGTATTTTCGAAACTAAGCCCACGGTCAGAGTCGGCGACCGGAAGGTATGACTGGGCTCGGCTTTATTGACAATGTGAATATTCACATGGATATATTAAGATTTACATTTGATAATAGTTATAAAATTATTTGTAATTATATAAGCTGACCAAAAAAGCCGGTCGCGTGGTGGCAGTAGCCCCGACCATTACATTGACGAAATGTGAATATTTACATTGACAATGTGAATAGTTACATTGACATGTTAACATTACGCGTGATAAAGTCATATGAAGTGTAAATTACCCATGGAACGGCAAAACCCAACTTCTTTGACGGCCCGAACCAGCCCAGCTATGACGGCGGGCCGCCCGCCCGTGAGCAATGTGAATATTACGCATTGACATAATGCTGTATTAACGTTGATAGGGTGTAAAATTTGCACGTTGCGCCTTGCCTGACCCATTGGTAGCCCGGCCGCTTTTAAACATTGATAATGTGAATATTCACATTGACATGTTAACATGCACATTGATGATAGAAGTCCGAATTATTGTGCCCGCGCCCGTGGAATTTGCTTTCGAAGCTTAGATTCACGGCCTAAAGAACAAGCTTCGTTTGAATCCGGCAACTGAGCATGTAAAGACACTAGGTTGGGGCCTGAGCCATCACTTTGAAGCCGACGTAGGAATTCTCCGACATTTAAGAGCTATCGGTAACAAGGCCCATTGATGCTTTCGGTCACGAGGTCCAGTAGCCTTGAGGCACAATGTCTTTTTGTGTGAAAATAATAAAAATTTTTAAGGTAGAAAAAATTAAAAATTAAAAAATGGCCGGTACATAGCACACTTCGTAAAGCTACGACCCGTTCGGCAGAGCCAGTGTAGTCGTCTTGACCATGGTCAATTACACTCTATCAATGTGAATGTTAATATCGTCAATAGTGAATATTCACGGTGTCACGCAACATTTGGGCGGCCGTAGTAAGCGTGAACCCAATTTTACCGCTCTATCAATGTGAATGTTAATATGTCGGACATGTGAATATTCACATTGTCGCAGCGGAGCCGGAGCGGGCTCTTCCGGGCAGCCACGGGCTCTTCACGGGCGCCCGGGCAGGCGCCCGATGATTGTGAGTCGGTACACTCTTGTCGATGGTATTAACATGCTCTGATGTGAATATTCACATTATCCTCTGGTAAAGGAGCCGCCCGGCGGATAGGCTTGGCGGGCGTCCACGAGCCCGCGGCGCGATTCGATGCTTATCAATGTAAATGTGTATCAATATGAGATATTACGCATTGTCAGTAGGATCGGAGCTCGCCGGTAAACCATAAGCATGAGCTGTTTTACACTCTATATTATGAATATTAACCGTCAATGTGAATAATGCATTACACATCAATACGAACCCCTACGCATTGAGGATATGAACATTTACATTGGCCAGTTGTGAACATTCACACAATAGAATTATTTTTATTAATTATGTCTGCCTAGGACTTATTGAAACATAAAAGAAAATAATATGAACTAAATAGAATATAAGTAGATGAAAAGGGTATTTTGGTTTTTCTTATCTCAAATGGGACCTAATGGAATAGTAAAAGAATATGAATTAGATGGAACATAGAAATGAGTAAAGATAGTTATGAAAAAAAACTCCATAAACTTTTATCAAGAAGTCTTAACTAATAAAAAAATAAAAATAAAAAAACTATTAGATACCCTTACTATTTTAAAGTTGAGAGAAATATTTCACCCTAATTTTCTGCATTTTCAAATTACCCTTTAAATGGCACATTAACAACAAAGATCTAATTCAATAAGAATGTAAATTACAAATACCTTATTAATTTTAAAATACAAATTGTTCTTTTATAATTTTAAAAATTTGCAAAATTCTATTATACACCCATTTTAAAAGTGTATACTATAAACACTTCCCCTAATTATCACGATTTTCTTTTTTGAATTTATGACTCATGAGTTTTTAGTTATATCTCATGTTGTATTTAGTTATGATATTTTTTTTAGTTATATTCGAGAAAATTAGGTATGTCAAATTTTTTTTTATTTTATTTATTTTTAGTTATAAAGTATATATGAATGGTATGCACCATTGTGTTTTCCTTAAAAATTACATCCCATTTTTTTTAAAGTTCTAATTACATAAATATTTTTTTTGTTAAAAATTATTAAGAATCAATTAATAGTTTTTAATAATATCAAAGATATGTTTTTAATTATTATCTTAGGTAATTTATTTTTGTATAAAAGAATAATTAGAAGATTTTATTTTTTCTCATGATTTTATTAAATAAAACATTGAGATAAATTACAAATACATTCCACAGGATTTGATTTAAAATACAAATAAATCTCTATGATTTAAAAATTACATTACACCCTCCCTAGGTTTCTAATTTCGCCAACAAATAGCCTTTTTTATCAAGTCAATTTACAATTTTTTAATGATGTTAAAAATATATTTCAATTAATAATTTAGGTAATTTCATTATTGTATGAAAGCAATTATGAATTTCACTTTTTTAGTTAATTACTGTTAAATAAAAATTCTAATAAGAATGTTGTAATTTTTTAAGCTGCGGAGACAATCGTATTTTAAGCAAAATTTCAAATAATGTATTTATAATTTTACCCCGAAAAATATGACAAAAATATATTGAAGCTAGGCTACATTTGGTTATGCTTTTGAATCAATTTCTACTGTGTTTTTTCTAGTGCTATGATGTTTGGTTATCATTCTCAAATGATTTTCAAGCTCTCTCGCGAGGAAAATTCTTTTAGTCTTCTTGGTAGTTGTTGGTCTTCTGTATGAGAAGAAAGTTACGTCTAGCTTCTGGATGTTCATGGGGACATCACTTTAGGAGGATGTCCTCCTTTAATACTTTCAATTTCAACCTTTTACTCGAAATTTGTTTTTTTTTTTTTTTACAATTTGACTTATATAATAAAAAAAATATTTTACGAAAAATTTTAAATTTTATATGTGCTTTAGAAAAATAATTTTGAATTGTATATTTAATTCTGAGGTTATGAGTGTATCGCGTATCGAATGATTCTGAGGTTGGCAATTTTTTGTATCGCATATAAAATATCAATGATTCTATTTCCAATTTTATTCAAATCAAACATCTTTTTAAAACTATTTTCAAAACTCTCTCAGGAAACTCAAATTTTCAACACTCAAATCATAATTACTACAACACACAAACTCAAAATCTATTTCATCTCTCTCGAATCGCGTTCTGGCTACTCCAAAACTTATTTCATCTCTTCTCGAATCGCGTTCTAGCTTCCTGCCGGCATTACGCTTCGTTTCTAAAATTATAAAGACACAAGTCGTATGTTAATCAAATTTGAAGGGGTGTATTTGTAATTTCAAAGTATTAGAAAGGGGTTGGAAGGCAAATCAATTAGAGTCCATTAAAACGTTTCTCTTGGTTTTCCAGTGTTTGGGTCATCAGACGACGATATTGATGATGAGAGAGCTAATATATACTATAACAACCCCCTTGTATGTGTTTCAGTGAATTTCATATCCTCCAACTTGCAGGGTGATTTCCATTCCTTTCCATATTTTCAGAACTTCCACAACATTGTAAACAAGGGTTTTGGTCTTCTGAATCAATTTTTGAAGGATTCATTTTCTTCAAAGATGTTCTCATTTTTTCATTTTCTTTTCTGGGTTTGAAAAGCAGGCAACAAAAGTGCATCAGTAGTGATGGGTTTGCTCAATAGCAGAGCTCTTTGTGGAGCGTAATCAGAGACCAAGCAATCTGTCTTCAACCCTACCTGCAATGCCATGGACATTCCTCTTTCTTCACTTGTTAGTTTCCTCATTCTTCTTTGCATTTCCACTCCATCTTTTGGGTTTCTTGTCCAGTTTTTATAATAATGAATTTTGAGGGATGAAAGTGTTATTTATTGCAATTGGGAACTTTGTTAAAGTTCTCCTTATGGTTCTTTTCATTAATAATGCCCCATCATAGTACTTGCAATAATTATTGTTTTACATCTAGAAGGGTTGAATTTCACTTTACCTCATTGGCCTTGAGTTGGTTCCGCGTGCGGATCACCCTTTAACCACATAACCCTATGTGATTTTATAGATTGAATTGTACCCTTAGACATTTTCATCAATGTTAACAGCAAATGTGAAACACATGTAATGCAGTATTGGGTTATGTCAATTTCCAAATGTTAAGTACTCTAAATAACACCTTTGTCAGGAAGCAACGCACAGGGGATTAAGGCGAATTTTTGTACATGTATCTAGAATTAGGTCTACAACTCTACATGTGTCTGTCCTTAGTCTTTTATTTTTGCACAATGAGTCCCTTCCTTGGATAAAGAGAGAGTTGTGTGTGAGTGCTTGGCGATGTTTGTTTGAGCGGAAGGGCATTAGCCTTGGGGTTGGATAAATAATCCAACAAAATTTATAATCTCTCCATGTTTTGATTAAGAAAATTAGGAGCCATGACTAAATAGAAAACTAAGGAGAGGTTCTGAATTAATTAGTTAAATTGCAGAATTGATGAATTTGATCAATCCAATCTCATAATCTAGGTCCAATCCAAACATGGGATAAGTTACACAATCCAGGATTGATAATCCAAAAACTAACAGTACTAGGAATGCTAATCCTATCTAATCTTGACCACCCAAAACAAACATAATAGCCTTAGTGTTTTTATCTTGTAATGCAGCCAGTCCTAATAAGCCCGGGATAAAGAGGAGGGTTGTGTGTGAGGTTGTCTGACTCTAAGCACATAAATATGACTGTACCCTTATGAATATGTGAATAAAGGGACTACTACCAAAAGAGCATTATTATGATAAAAATAGATATGAAAATCATGTAATTTAATTGAGTATATAGCCTTTGACAAGAGTAAGAAAAAAATGAATTTTATGTAGCTGATCCCATTTATGACATAAGACTTGGTTGGTTTTGATTTGATTTGATTATCTAGAATTAGGTCTTTTGTTTTAGGTTAGCGTATACTGTGGGTTTTGCTCTGTATTGTAGAAGTAATTTTTTATCCAGCAAGCTCCGGAAACCCTCTTGCTAGTTGAGGCATCATTGCCCTGCATTTAATAGTGTTTGTTATAGGTTTGCTTCATGCTGACTGTACCAAAGTGGTCACATTTGATTAGGTAGGAAGTTTAGCAGCCCTTATGATTCTTTGCAGAAAGTTCAGACCTGACCCGAATATGCAGTGTAAGTTATCAATGTCATAACTTCCCCTCAAAAATACAAGTTGTTTTCATCATATTATATTTTGTGTATTATTCTAAAGGCCTCGTTTGGGCGAGCTACCGTTTGGAGCAGAGCTATTTAGTAACTTTTGGCTAATTGGCTAAAAAGGTAGGTAAAAACTTTGTATGTTTGGGATGACTTTTTTGGCTAATTACGAAAATTTGTGCAAAAAGTGAAAAGGAGAATCTTTGACTTTTGCTTTTTTGTGAGGCTTTGGCTAAAAGGTAACTTTTAGTACTAATTAGCTAATTTAGCCACTCCCCAAGCAGAGACTTAAGATTAATTCTTTGTGAGCGGATATGGACCTCAGATAAGGGATTTTGCAAAACAGAGGTCAGTTAGAAATTGAAGACAAAAGGAAGCACAAAAAGAATTTAACTCCACCACTTAATAGGAATTCGGTCAGATGAATATGATCACGTATGGCTGATGAGTCTCCACCGGAGTTGATGATGTTCAAGAAAGCAATAAGGAGTCCTCTTTTGTGAGATTTGGATGCAAAGAATTCAATTACCATCCCATCAAGGAGTACTGTTCTTCAAGCATGCACTGTGACCTCTGGTCCTGATAGCTGCTTTGGGTGTGATAATTGACAGGTTTGTCTTGGCCTTCTTTATTTCTACAAAACATATGAGTAACAAAAGTCATTTGTTGTTTCTTTTGTACTCTTGTTTGTCCAAATGCATCTTATAGTGTTTTAAATCAAACATGTAGTATTTTTTAGTATATCTTTTTCCTTTTCTTGATGCCTCTTTTTTCCTTTTTAGCCCAGTTCTATGTTCTACTTGTGATTGTTCCTCCGTAGTGATGTTATATTCTTGTATTCCATGTAAGCAAAAGCGAATTATTTGTAGATAGATTTTTGCTCTATTCAGTTGTGTATTTTATGTGTATTTGTTGATTAAAACTTGCAGGTTTCTCATATTGCATCAGCGGAAGGATTGCGATCCTTGACTGCTCTACAAAGAAATTATCCTGTATGTTTTTCCATTCTCATACTTCCTATTTTATTTCATGGTTGCAAAGGAAAAAGCTTAAAGTGGTATTTATTTTTCCAAGGTAACTGGTATTGAGTGTCATTATCTGTGGATGACAAACATTTTTTTTTTGGTTTCATCTATGCAAATTTACAATACCTCTTATAGTTGAAACAAATTGAAATCTGCATAACCATTCAAGATTCCATTTCAAGGAGATAAATTCTGAAAAATTGCTCAGATCAAAAATTAAAATTGCTCACCCATGTTCACATTATTGCAGGCATCTAATGTGGAACACCTTCCTATTTTTATATTACATAACCAGAAGGCAATTCTTTGCTTTGATTCACCAATCTTCATACAAACATCAATGTCTATGCAATAGTCGGTCTCTATTGCAAATGATAAAAGCGATGTTATCGGATTTGATTTCTTGTCCTCAATTGGTGATATCTATAACTGAGTCTGAGAATATGGCCTTATATTTAGTGTAATGGTGAAAGAGTATGCAGAATTGCCTCCTTAATTTTTCCTAATTATCCTTCTTATTATGTGACTTGCATGAGTTCTTTCAATTCTTAAACAGACTTGCTAATGTTTGTGTGTACATGTCTGTACAGTTAGTTTTTGAGACATGGCATCTTCAGTTGATTACGGACTAGTTATACTGATATCTTCATGCCGATACTTGTTATTGAAGACATGGTCAGAATTTTGCAGAGTCTAGTGAAGCAGCCAATCAGCAGGTAGCTCCACCCCTTTCTGCCTATTTCTCTTGTTTTCTGTCTATCAATTATATCAAAATATGGATGACACAGACAGGTGTTTGACATGGCGGATAAGTAAACGCGTTTAAATTTATATATTTGTATGTCATATTTTTAATACTATGCATTTATTCTGGGTTAATGTATATTTTCATCAAATTCATCAATCTTGGTATGTTATTCGGTGAAAAAATTGATACTGCATGTCCCCAGCATTTCCAACTCCTCTAGCATATCCGACACTTTGTCCATGTCCGACACATGTCGGACATTGATGCGTGACCTTTGGAGAAATGTCTGTGCTTCATAGGTTGTTGTGAGTCTATATTGAATCTTTGCTGCTTTACCAATCTAACAAGGTGGTGTTTGTTTTTGAGTTCAGGTCCTTGCTTCCTGCAACCTTTGGATTACATGATTGTAGCATTTGTACCTGGGGTTAGCGAGGTGAGCCTAGGAACTGATAACTTCTTCTGTTTCCCCATTTGTCTTTCAAACTGATTTTATGTTCTTACATGCACATGATGGTTTGCTTAGGAACTCCTTTTTCGTGGTGCATTGTTGCCACTTTTTGGAATGAATTGGAAAAGTGCCTTGCTTGTTGCCGCTCTTTTTGGTGTTTTGCACTTGGGAAATGGCCGAAAGTATTCCTTTGCACTTTGGTACTCGCATTCCTTGACCTGTTGGACAAATTATTATTAAATATTACCTTCTGTAAATAAATTCCTTAGGTATTCATCTCCTCCTCCATGCAGTAATGTTGTTCACACTTCACGATTTTGCCAACTAAACTTCTGAATTTCACATGAATATGCATTCCAGTCAATTATTTTGAAGGGGACACAGAATAATTTGAAATTGTTGAATTTTTTTTTGGATATAGTTGTGATTTGTTGTTGATCATGTTTTTAGGGCAACATTTGTGGGGTTTGTCTATGGTTATGCAACAATTTTATCCTCGAGTTTCGTTGTGCCAATGGCCTCTCATGCAACAAACAATCTGGTTGGAGGGCTTGTATGGCGCTACACATCGAAGTCATCTAAATAGATCAGGTATATCTTAACACACTGGTGTAGATATTTTTAGAATATATAGCTGAAATGTGAAACATTTGAAAAAATAAGATAGAAATGAAATTGAAGATAATTATAATATTAAAGATAAATTAAAAATAAAAAATAAAAAAAGAAGAAGAAAGAAACGAAGGATCATTTGAAAAAATATGATAAAGATGACGTTGGAGATAATGATAAGATTGGAGATAAAATTTAAAACAAAAAATGGGAAAAATAAGAAATTGGGCATAAATGAAGATATTGGAGAAAGATTAAGCAAATAAAAGAGATAAAAGGAGTTTCAGATAATAAAGGAGATTTTAAAAGTCAAAACTTTAAAATAAAACAATATCGTGAGGGAAAAAATGAAATGTTTTATTGGAAAAAAAAATTAGAATGAAGGAAAATATGTGTACATTTTTTAATTTATTTAACTTATAAAGATTGTTGTGGTTTTATATTTATATATATATATTTAATTGCTATAGAGTTGTGGGTTTGTATTTTTTTAATAATTTTTATTGTGACTTAAAACAAAATAATATCTAATTAGGATGAGCCAATAATATTTTGACACATGTATTTTGTATTTTAAAATTAAAAAATTGTGAAAAATAGTTTGGAACTTTAACGTTTTGTAATTATATATAGTTTATGAAAAATAGTTTGAAACTTTCAACCATAAAGACCTTTTAACGTTTTGTAATTATATATAGTATAGATATAGGTGGTATAGATGTGCATTTGGGAGATTTCAATGTGCTACAAAATCCACCACCTTGGCGGATCTCAATAACTCGATTATAATTATCCTATAGTGGTATAATTAAAATCGAAAGGGCACTAAAAATATTTGTATATATTGAGGCATATGGTTTATTTTATGGATTCTTCTATATATAAGACGTGCATTTGGGGATATTTCAATAGATTATAAAGCTATTACATTTTATTTTTATTTTGGATTATTGAGTGTTTGGGCTAATTCGGACATCTTAACTAAGGCCAAGTTTGGGAAGTCCCAAATAATCTATCTTTTTATTTTTTATCTTTTTTCATCACATCACCTCTCTATTTTTGCACATCTTTTTGTAAAAGACAAAATGTACTTATTAGGTCATCCCAAACAACTCCTAAATTTTGAGATTAAAGTGCTGACTAAACAAATCTCTGGTGACCCCAAGGTCTATAAATAATAAGGGGCGACTTGCCTCCGTCATAATCGTGGACGATGATGTTGGTGCTGTGGAGGCTTATTACGGATTTTGTTTTGATAATCGATAATGCAATATGTAGAACTTCGTCGAGTAATATATGCCTTTCTCTTTATAAAAAATCACGTTAATCGGATATTGATAGCTATGTGATCAAATCGGTTGACAGTGAACAAGTTAACGATTGGCCGTACAAAAAACTAGTAAGATGAGATAGTATCGATATTCAATTAATGTGATTTTTTACAAGCATAGTGCTTAATGAATTATACATTGAACGGTTCAAATTATTAAGCGAATGCGCAGTGGACTTTTACAAACCGAATAGCACCGATCCAATTTAAAACTGCTTAGGAACAAGATTTGAGGCTTTTTTTGGCTATTTTAGTCATAAAAAACAAATAGGCTATTTTAGTCACAACAAACAAAACATTACATCCAATTCATAATCATTACATTTTTCTCACAAAAAAAGTAAAAAAGTTAAAAAGTCATTTTCAAATCACGCTTTTTAGGGCTGGTTTGGGATGATCTAAAAAAGTGCACTTTTTGTCTTTTTGGACTAAAAAAGTTGAGAAAAAACATATGAAGGTTTGGGTTAACTTTTTGAATTTTTATAAAAAAATGTGTATTAAAAAATTGTATAAAAAGAGTGTGTAAGAGATGAATAGTGGCAGTGGGCTAGTACAAACATGGCAGTTGTGAAGGGAGTTCAAAATTATTGGCTATTTTTGGTACAAAGCACTACATGGTTTTGTTTGATTAGGGGGTCATCAGGAATCGGTCCCATTTTAATATCTGAGGCTATTCAATGTGTATAACTCTTCAACACTATGTATCTATAAAAATCACGTTAATCGGATATCGATAGCTGTCGTCCGGATATATTTATTTTCAATCATTAATTATAACACCATCCATTTATCGTACATAACCCATCTGATCATATAGTTATCGATATCCGATCAATGTGATTTTTTTTTCTTGCGAGCATATAGTTTCGACGAATTCTACACATCTAGCAGTTCGGATTATCAGCAGAGACCGTGATACTTTCATAGGCGAAAACTTTGTGTTAAAACCACACCCAATCCTTTCATATATATGCACTGCCGCTTCATAGCAGCTTTGGGTCAATTCGATTGTGTACTTTGGGCGAAAAAATATATTTTTGGTGAATAGTGATATCTTTTAAATTTTGGAGTAAGCTTTTTGACTTTTTAGGTGATTTAGGGTATCCCAAACCGACCCCTTAGTCTAGGTTAAAATAGTCAAAAAGTTAAAAACCAACCCAAGCTTTTAACTACTGCTAAAATAATCAAAAAAAATTAAAAGTTAAAAAGTCGGCGCACTTTTCAAACTGTGTCTTAGCCCTAGGATCAAAGGCAAAGATGCGCCCAAATAATAAAAGCCACTGCCTAGTTGAACTTAATAACTTTTGGAGATTGTACGGTGATTTTCTTGATTAGCCAATGCCTCGTGGAAATAAGTAGCTTTTGGTTGCTTAAGTGACATAATTAAATTAAGGGTATTTATTCATAATTTTTGTTACCTACTTAGGTTTAATTTAGTTCGAATTATTGTTTATGTTTTAATAAATTTTGTGGGTGGCATAGTAACTAAAATGTCTCTAATAATAATGGGGTGATGCCGCATTAATATTCATATTGACAGTGTGAATATTTGATGTTGTGAATATTCATGTGTCAATGTAAACATTCATATTGTTAAATTTATTTAATATGAATGTTTATATCACGAGTTATTAATATTTATAAGGGTAAAATTTTTCATAAAATACCTTAAATATGACAAATTAGAATTTAGTGGATTAAATGTCACAAAATAATAGGACTTATTGTAATATAAGACTATCTTATGAACTAATTGACTTGGTTCATTTTTTGATAGTCTTCTTTTTTAAGTGTCTTATTCTATCTAACTCATTTTTTTTTTTTTAGTATTCCATTAAGTCTTGTTTAATTTTATACGACCATATCATCAATTGGTTTTTTAATTTTTTACACATTTTTATTTTGAAACTAAATACATGACAATAGTCTTTCATTTTTGGAGAAAATCTCACTCATTCTAAAAGAAAATCTCTCTTATTTCATGGAGAAAATCTTTCCTTTATTCTAAGAAGAAAATCTCTCTTGCATTTCTGAAGAAAATCTCAAATTATGAATTTTGACGATTTTTATAATTTGAAAATTTTAAAAATAATGCAAAACAAAAATTGAATAAAAATTAAAATACAATGTGAATGTTCATAGCAAATAATAAACATACAATTAACTTTTGAAAAAATAAGACACATACTAAAGTACAATCTAAATGTTCACAATAAACAACAAATATGCAACTAACTTTGAAAAAATAAGATTCATACCAAAATACAATGTGAATATTCACAATTTATAATTAACAAACAATTAAATAACTCATACCAATACAAACATTTATATTGCAATGTGAAAACAAAAAATAAAATTAAAAAAAGTGAAAATTGATTATTTCAATTGTTTAATAGTAACAAAAATGATTGTTCAACTAACAAGCATAGTAACAAAAACAACAAGCATAAAATTGGCTTTTAAAAAAATAAAAATTATACTAAAATGCAATGTGAATGTTCATAATTTACAATTAATATACAATTAGTCTATATATATATATCAATGTGAACATTTACACTACAACGTGAAAACACAAAAATAAAATTAAAAAAGAGAGTAATAATTGACTATTTCGATTGTTCAATGATAATAAAAATGATTGTTCAATCAACAAGTATAGTGAAAAAATAACAAAAATACAGCTAACTTTTGAAAAAATTAAAAAAAAAACTCATATCAAAATACAATGTGAATGTTTACAATTTACAATTAACATGCAACTAACTTTTAAAAAACTAAATTCATAACAATGCGAACATTCACACTGCAACATGAAACAAAATTGAAACAATAAAAAAATAGCTATTTCAATTGTTTTATGGTAACAAAAAATGATTGTTCAAATAACAAGTATATTAACAAATAATCAATTATATGTGATCATTCACATCTTGCAAAATATATAATTAGGTTCATATAACCAATCATTCCATACTTAAAAGATGATTTTTTTAATCAATTTTCCTTAAATCAAATAGTCAAGATATATTTGCATTGATTGAGGCATAGGACCTTCTCTCATTTAATATTTTCTGGATTTGCATAATTGCATTTAGATTTTCTAGATGGGTTGACTTTTTCTCATATTGAGATCTCAACATGACAGAACTTGATAAACCTGTGGGGCCCAACACAGGTCTTGTTTCGATAACTCGAACCGTTTATTTTATAGAGCTTGCAATGTGTATTATCCTGAAAAAAAATGATCCGATGATTGTAACTTTTTTATTTTATCACATTTGTCTCTAAAAAATGAATGGTTTATTTCAAATATGTATTTGTCATTCATTTTAAAAATATATGCGATAAAATGAAAATATTACGATTATTAGATCGTTCTAAATTTTTCATGAATAATATAAATTGTGAGTTTTACAAAATAAACAGTTTGAATTATTGAAATGAGGCCCATGTTAGCCTCTGGGCCCCTCAAGTTCTATTATGTTGAAATTTCAATAGGAGAGAAAATGTTAGAAATTTTAAAATTTTTACCAAATACTCATTTGGTATGGGTCCCACACGCGTGAGTATTTGGTAAAAAATTTAATGAGATTCTTTTTGTATTCATAGCATTGCCCTTCATATATTAGTACGTCTTATAAATTGGGACCAACTTCATAGACAACTGCATCAAAGATTACTCGAGCTCTAAACTTCAGTACCTGCGTCCTTGTAATCACCATGCATTCATCGAAAATAGTATGTATGCTAGTTTTCATGGCATTTGTAGCCCAGTTCAAGGTCGATGCTGGCAATGATCGACTTCGAGTGATCATAAATCCTCAAGAGCTTGTTTCAGCCGATGGTGTTGTTACTGTATACCGTACTGTATTCATCCCCGCCTAATTTCATTCTTTTGCTTATTTTTGCATCATTACATCTTCCATCTCTGCTTGGTTTCGTTTTAAGAATTTGTTTCCTGTTCTGTTGTTGTTGCTGCTGTTATAATATTTTGTTTCGACTTGGGATTAACGATTTGATCTATTGAATTATGTGCAGCTTGTACCAGCCACTGCTTCAAGGCGTGCTGCAGATGCAACATTCAAAAATACCACCAGTCTGTGAATTCTGCTGCCATGAAGATTGATGTCTTGTTATGATGCTTTCTTATAAGCTTTTTCAATGAAAAGCTCTTTATCTCAATACTTGAGGGAAAGTCATAGAAGTATTTGTAATAATGGGAATTTGGTGACTTTGTTTGAATTACAAGGTCTCTTTTTTCTGTTACTAAAAAAATATTAATGTTGATATATATATACAAAATATTAAGATGTAATTGCGTGAAAATATATTAAAAGTATATGAAAATATGTTAAATGTGTATTGAAATTTAAAATTTTTAAATTATTTAATTATTAACGAATACCTAATAGGTAGTTATTATGAGCAAGGGACTTTTAATTTTAGTTTTATATTTAATTGTATATAAATATGTATGAATAATTAAATATAATAATAAATATGACATTATGAAAATTGATATAGTAACACATAGAAATATGAAAGTACCTATAAGTTAAAATTAGTGAAAACATTTATTCACAAGAGAATCAAAGAATTAAACTTATAAAATAGTTTAAAATATATATTTCATTCTCAACTTAGAAGAAAAAAATAAAACTTTTAATGAGGATTTGTATAAAACTCAAGTAAATTGCTAATCCTCTTAATTGTATCTAATCAACAAATATTTTACATGAAATTTTTTTTATGACATTTTTGGATTACCTATCTAAAAATATTCTTAATTTAGCATAGTCACAATTAAAATTTTCATTAATTTGTGAACATGTAATTTACCTTTTCGCTATTACAATCATATATAATGGGTATATCTTACTTTCTTATACAGATGATAAACAAATTATATGGTACATGTAATTTTTTCCTAAAATTATGTGCGTGCATAAGACAAGAAGGTTTACTTAAATTGGAAAAATGAAAAGAAAAAAAGAACTCAATCTCTTAAATAAAATAGTGGTGAGTCATATATTTAAAATAACTTAATGATCACCATCTCTAACTAAATGAGGATCTTGCAACAATCATTATTAGCAAATTAAAATAATATTTGAAAATTATTTTTTCATAAATGAAAATTATATGCTAACCATCTTTCACTTCAAAAATATACTTATACAATATATAAACCTGCATGATAAACAACTAATACCAAATATTAAATAGTGCGAAATTCGATTTCACCAATAATAATATTATGTACTTTTTTTTTTTTTTTTTTTTTATTTTATAAGGATCCATATATAATTTTTTAACCAATTGTACACAACATATATTTTGACTTGAACATTACAAATTTACAAATCATTGCCTTGATGGTTTTACGGAAAATATCTATTAGTTTAAGTTAAAGGAAAAAACTATGAATTCATTAGATATATAGAGGAGATATAGTTACAGGTAACCATATATTTAAAATAATTTATAACATTCACAATTTTTAATTAAAGGACAATGTTGCAACCAATGATAATTCAAAATAATTTTGCTGTTAACTAATTAAAATAATACTTGAAAATCATTTTTATATGCATATGGGAATCATAGGTTAGCATTTTTTCACTTCATATACTTGTTCAAAACATAATGCCTCATATTAAATAGTGATTTCACCAATAATAATAGTCTTTAGTTATCACAAAAAAAATGATTTTGTGTCTTTATTGTTTATCATTTATTTCTATTTAAAGGATTCATAATTTTTTTAAACTAATTTTATGGTATGCAATATACATCTTGATTTGAACATTGAAATTTACAACTCACCACTCTAATGGTTGATTAGAAGAGGACTAAAGAATTATTAGTTTAAGTGGAAAAAAAAAATGTATACATGTATATATGAGTTCACTCCTTATTGTATTTATTTTTTTTTAAAAAAAGAAAAAAGATATGCCCAAATAATTATATATAAATATAAATATTGATAAAAAGAGGGAGAATTTTACATACAATACCAGTAGTCAAGTCCAAGTTATAGCTATGAAGAAAGTAGCAATGAATAATATGACTGGATGATAGAGAGCAAAAGCAGTTTTTGGTATAGTATATGTCACACCCACCCTAGAGTTAGCTGAAAAACTTCTCTAGATAAGATGGAAAATATAAACTTGCCACATACACTCCAAGGATAATAATAATTGATAAACAAAATCACCGGCTAGGTGTAAAAATGCAAAACTTCATCCCACTACACATATGGAAAAATTAGTGCACAAAACATCAACCTAAAAGATTTATACAAACTATATATATATATATATGTATATTCTCTCAAAACAGACTACTCAACAAAAATCTAGACTTGGCAGTGAACGAAACAAAATACAATAGGAGTGTGAGCTATCAACAAGCCCAATAAATGTACCAATTATAATAATAATTGAAAAGGGAAATAAACAACTCAAACATTTAACATTCACCAAAAAAAAAAAAAAAATACACATCTCAAAGCAGGTTATATGTCAGCTCCAGGCCACCTATTGCATTTAATTAGCCTCAAGGCATTGTCCCTAGGGCAGTGAATTAATAGTCTCTAAAACAATGTAATATAATGTCCCCTAGACAATAAGATGTAACATCTCCAAGACAATGCAAAGAATCGGCTCCAAGCCAATGAATTTGTAACATCCATTAACAGGCATCGCATAAATAATCTAGCTCGTATTGAATATGAATTTATAACACTCATCTCTGGGGCTAATGTCAAATACCACTCGCAAGATTATTTTGTAGGAGAGCTCAGAGTGCTTGTTGTTGCCTCGGCAACTAGTTTACAACACACTATTATTATTGAGAATATAATCAGTAAAAGTTCATAGAGGTTTTTTGGCAAGCTAGTTAAAAGTTAGTTTTAACTTTTAATTTATTTTGAATCACATTACCTCTCACATTTTCTACTCACAAAAAGACAAAAAAAGCAAAAAAAAAGTGAAGAAGCCACCTTTTAACCAACTTCCCAAATCACCCCATAATATCACAAGGCAATGCATTAGGGTTGTCAAAGAAATCACTTTAAATAAACTAAATAGGAAGCTCAAAATCTAAGTCATTCTTCCATGACATGGCAACAGATGCAGATACAAGTTTCAGTCATTGTTTCTACTTATTTTCAAGTTATAAACATGAATTTCAGTATCTAAAATTAATTGATTTCCACCAGCTATGTTTTCAGTTCTAAATCACAATTTTAGCAATTAGGCACCTTGTCTAACTTCTAAACAACAAATTAACTCTTAAAAGACTTGCTTTAGCTTTTAAAAAATCAATTTCTAGAATTGGTAACATTTAAAAGAATTTTGAAGTGAATCAAATTCAATTTCTACATCTTGAGCACATTGCTAGTATCTAACCCCAATACTTCCCTTCTTTGACTGTCAATCTAACTTTCAATTGATAGTTTCAGTAAATTAAATAAATCAGCAAAAACAAAGTTACAAGACTTCACCTACTTCACATATAGCATTCATTTCAATGATAGCACAACACCATAAAAGCTATGTTATTCAATTTCTCCAAAACATCTATATGCTTCATATCAACTAGAATCATATATCATTAGATAAAAATAAGAAGTAGTTACTAATTAGTCCTATTAACTAGATTTATTTACCTACGGTCCTAATTAATAAATTTAACACTATAAAAATAAGAAATTGATAAATTTATCACTATAAATTTATTCATAAAAACAAAAGAAATGATAAATTTATCACTATAAATTTATTCATAAAAATAAAAATGATAAATTTATCTTTATCACTTAAATAAATTTATCAATAGGACCTAATGGGTAATAAGTCTTAAAAGTAGGATCTATTGGTAGTTTACCTTAAAAATAATTTAAGTAATCTCTAAGTCTTATTTTTAGTACTCCTTTCACTGATCCTAAACTCAAATGATTAATTGAGTATAAATTAAAAGTATATGTACATGTCGTTTATTTCGGAAAGTTTTTGCCCAAATTCCCCTTCTCCTTTTCCTTCGTCCGCTCTACTTCCTTTTTCAATATTTATTATTATTTATATTTTGTTTCCTTTTAACTCTTCCAGAACTTCTCGTAAATATTACATATTATATTTAATATTTTGTTGCCTTTATATCACCTAGCATATAAAGTGAACACTTGGAAAGACATGCAAATTTATATTCAATTATGATTTCCTCCCTTGCCATTTTATATAATCTAATTTTAGTCCCAAATAGAAATTTGGCTTATTCCATTTAGACCCACGAAATTTAACACTTTTACATTTCATTCCTTGCTAACATTTTTTTTAAAAATTTAATTAATAACTAAAATGAGATACGGTTTTCACAATGTTTGATTTAGATGGGTGCAATTATAAGAATAGAAGAAAATGTTGCTCTTGATCTTCTATTATAGCAATTTTCCATCTTCTCCGTTCTCCTCCATTAAAGCATTCTATTTTTTACATGCATGGGACCTTTGGTCTAGATTGTTAATCAAAGAAGAAAATGGAAAATGGAAGGCCATTGATTAAAGAAGACAAAGGAATACATAAGGCATAGGGTTTCTGATAAGATACTAACTGTAATTGACTCAGCGCATCTCAATCTCAACGATCCGAAAGCGGTTCAAGCGTCCAATTGCATTAGTCAGCGCTCTCTCTTGCATTTGAGCTACAGCAAAGGTCTCACAACTCATCTCCATTATCACAGTCAAAGAGAGAGTCAGCATTGATATGTTCTCTACCAAAGTCATGTGTTGCTAGCAGTTCTCAATATAATATCTGTAACAATTGTGAAGTTTGTTAATTAGTTAGAAGTGTTTGTTAGTGAGTTAGTTAGCTAGTTGTGTATATAATCTCTTAATCTGTTGTAATCAAAGTAAGTGAAATGAAAGATATCTTCATCTTCTACATGGTATCAAAGCATTAGAGCTCTCACGAGCAGATTCATCCATGGCAGCTCATGCTGATTCATCCATGGCTGATCCTGTTTCTCTACCGTCTAGTCTTAATTCTCTGTTATCAAATTTTGGTTCTCTTGTCACTGTTAAACTTGACGTCAGTAATTTTCTTATCTAGTGAAATGAACTTCACAATATTCTTCGAGCAGCTTGTTTTTTGGGCTATGTAACTGGAGCAATACCTTGTCCTTCATCCGAAATTACTGATGCCTCTGGAAAACAGTTCTCAATCCTACATATGCTCAATGGGAAGCCATTGATGCAAATCTTCTCACATGTCTAATTGCAACACTTTCTCTTTCCGTATATTCCTCTGTTCTTCATCTACAAACTTGCTCACAAGTCTGGAAGGCACTTGCACAGAGATTTACATCTGTCTCTAGATCTCATATTCATTAGTTGAAGAACAAACTTCACACCATACGTGAGCAATCTTCCTCAATTGACAGTTATCTGTCCCAAATCAAAGCAGTCTCAGATCTGTTAGCTTTGTCTGGTGCAAAGGTTAATGATGAAGACCTAATTCTTCTCACATTAAATGGCTTACCAGATGAATATGATGCATTCAAAACATCCATTCGAACTTGATCTACTTCAATGTCTATGGAAGAACTGTGTTCTCTACTTGGATTAGAAGAAATTCATATTGAAAGTAAAATCAAGCATTCATCTAATTAAGATTTGCATGTTGCCTATTCAACAACAAAAGGTTCTTCTTCTGGTTTTGTTTTTGATACTCCATCCTCCAACTTTGGTTCAAATCCTTGCACTACACCTTTCAATAATTTTAGAGGAAGAGCTCAGCACAGAGGAAGCAGAGGTGGCAGATATCAAAATAATTTTCGTGGTGGAAACAAAACTAATCGATATTCTATCAATCGATCCAGATCAGATTATCGTGGTACTACTACATTTATATGTCAGATCTGTGGAAAATCAGGATATATTGCTTTAGATTGTTGGTATAGACATGATACTACTTATCAATCTACTTCCACTACTACACCAAAAGCCTATACTGCAACAGTGCCTTCATCATCATCAGACTCTACCATGTCTACTGTGCCTTCTTAGTATATTGACTCAACAGCCACAAATCATCTCACACATGATTTGACTAATTTTCAGCAATATCAAACTTATCAGGGATCAGATCAAGTTCAAGTTGGAAATGGCTCGGGTTTGCCTATTTAGCATGTTGGCAATGGACAAACACAAACATCAAGTTCTGCATAAAGGCTCAAATATCAATGGTCTTTATCAAATGTCTCCATCTTCTTCCATCTGTTCCAAGCAACCACAAGTTTTTAGGTCTTTCACTAGTCCCACTGCTCCATTTCGATTTCTTTGTGGCATCAAAGATTGGGTCATCCTTCAATTTGTCGCAAAGACTTGGCATCATCACATCTTCCAAATAAACATAGTTTCAATAAAGCCATAGCTTGTACTGACTGCTATGTGTCTAAAAGTCATAGAATTCCCTTCAAATTGTCTTGTTCTTCTGTTGATAGTCCATTTTCTCTTATTCATGCTGATGTATGGGGACCTTTTACTGTTGATAATGCCCCATTTCGATTTTATGTTTTGTTTGTTGATGATTGTACTAGATTCACTTGGATCTATCCTTGCATTTTAAGAGTGAAGTCTATGAAAAATTGCTTGAGTTTAAAGTCTATCTGAAAATCAATTTCATACTTCTCTTAAAATTTTAAGAACTGATGGAGGTATTGAATTTGTTAACAAGAAAATTGCTGCTCTCTTCTCTTCCCATGGTATTATTCACCAAACAAGTTGTCCTTATACTCAAGCTCAAAATGGTGTGGCTGAAAGGAAGCATAGGCATATAACTGAAACTACTATCACTCTTCTTCACCAATCTTCTCTTCCTTTGTAATTTTGGTTTGATGCTGTAGCTACAGCTATCTTTTTAATAAATAGAATGCCTAGTTCTATTCTTTCAAATAAATCTCCATTTCAGGTTCTTTTTAAAACACTTCCAGATTTTTCCTTCTTCAAGGTCTTTGGTTATCAATGCTTTCCTTGGTTGAAACCTTATACTACTCACAAGCTTCAACCTAAGTCTGTCTCATGTGTTTTCTTAGGCTATCATCCTACTGTTAAAGGGTATAGATGCTTAGATCCTCTCAATGGCAAACTATATCTCTCTAGACATGTTATCTTCAATGAAACATGCTTTCTATATGCAACTACTGTTTCTTTGTCTTCTTCTCCTTCTCTATCTTTGCCTCATCTTCATTAATTTTTTCGGCCTTCTTTTACTTCATCTATCTCGATTCTCTTCTTCTCAAATTCTCTTTCTCATTCTTCTTCCCAATCTCCTTCACCTCTTCTTTACTTGTGTCTCAATCTTCATTATCTTCTTCTCAACAGTCTTCTTCATCGTCTCATGCTATTCCTATTACCTCTATTACTATTGATCTTCCTCCACCTTCTGCTCCAACTTTTTTCAATGTTCACCCTATGCTTACCAGATCTAAGACAAAACCTCCTGTTTGTTTTATCTTCAGATAGATTCCTCTTATCTTCATTTTGAACCTCCAATTGCATTGCTTAGCCTCTCTGTGTGGCTTTCTACTATACAGAAGAGTTTCAAGCTCTGCAACACCAATGTACTTGGGATCTTGTGTCTCTTCCTTCTCATAAACCGCAATTGGATGTAAATGGGTGTCAGAATCAAACGTAATTACGATGGCTCTATGGCTAGATACAAAGCCGGTTGGTGGCTAAAGGATACCTACAGCAGAAGGAGTTGATTTTCATGAAACCTTCAAATGTGGCCAAGCAACCCACCATTCGCATATTCTTGTGTTTAGCTCTGCATTTTCAATGGCCTATTCATCGCTTAGACATTTCTAATGCCTTCCTTCATGGCATCTTAGATGAAGAGGTTTATATGCTTCAACCTCCTGTTTTGTTCATGATTCTAACCAAGTATGCAAGCTTAAGAAAGCTTTATATGGCCTTAAACAAGCTCCTCGAGCTTAGTATTCTACCTTCTCTAAATTTCTTATCTCTTAGGGATTTGTTAACACTCACTCAGATTCTTCTCTATTTGTTCAGCATACCAATACCAGTCTTATCATTCTTGTAGTTTATGTTGATGACATCTTGGTTATTGGTAGTGATTCTTCTCTTTTTATTTAGTTTATTCATCACATGCATACTGTGTTCTCCATGAAAGAGTTAGGTCCTGTGTCCTATTTCTTGGGCATATCTGTTCAATCTTTGCCTCATGGTTATTTCTTGTCTCAAGCTAAATATGCCACTGACCTTCTTCATAAAGCTGGTTTGATTGATTGCAAACCTTGTTATACCCCTTTAGCTGTTAAACCTTCTCTTTCTACTGTTGATGCTCTTTCATTTTCCAATCATTCTCTTTACCATAGCCTTGTGGGGAGTTTACAGTATCTTACCATTACCCGTCCTGACTTGGCTCTAGCTGTTAATCAGGCCTGCTAGCACATGCATCTTCCTACCAATGCTGATTTTCAAGCTGTTAAACGCCTATTGAGATATGTGAAGGGCACTCTTCATCATGGTCTTCATTTTACTTCTGGCCCCTTTTCTCTTTATGCCTTTTCAGATTCAAACTGGGTTGGTGATAATGTTGATCGTCGATCCACTTCAGGATACTGTGTCTGTTTGGGTCCTAATTTGATTTCTTGGAGTGCTAAGAAACAATCTATTGTTTCTAGATCTTCAACTGAGGCAGAGTATAGGGCTTTGGCTAATGCTACTGCAGAACTCACATGGTTGCAACAACTTCTCAACGACATGCACATCCATGTTCTTTCTATTCCTGAGCTTTGGTGTGACAATCTATCTGCTATGGCCTTGGCTACTAATCCTGTTTTCCATTCTCGTACTAAGCATATCGAAATTGATTGTCACTTTATTCGTGATAAGGTTGTTGCCAAGCTTATTAATTTGCAGTATGTGCCTACCACAGATCAGGTGGCTGACATTTTCACCAAACCTCTTTCTACCTCTCGATTTCAGTATTTGAAAGACAAGCTTCTTGTGCTTCCTTGCCCCCATCAGCTTGCAGGGGGCTGATAAGATACTAATTGTAACTGACTCAACTGCATCTCAATCTCAACAGTCCGAGCAGTTCAAGTAGTCCAAGCTGCATTAGTCAAGCGGCAAATACGCATCGATCCGAAGCTACAAAGAAGGTCTCACAACTCATCTCCATTATCACAGTCAAAGAGAGAGTCAGCATTGATATGTCCTCTATCACAGTCATGTGTTGCTAGCAGTTCTCAATATAATATCTATAACAGTTGTGAAGTTTGTTAATTAGTTAGAAGTGTCTGTTAGTGAGTTAGTTAGCTAGTTGTGTATATAATCTCTTAATCTGTTGTAATCAAAGTAAGTGAAATGAAAGATATCTTCATCTTCTACAGTTTCAACTTGAAACACATGACAAGTAATCAATCTTAGACATAGCACATTCTTAGGCATTCCAGATAAAATGCACTCCTTCACTTATATTATATATGATATATGATATGATATGATATATGATGCTACTTTCTAAAATTTGGTACACTTTCATTCTAAAATCACTACAAAATAAGTGTTTGTTTGATTTAATTTTTCAAAAATTATTTTTAGATAAGCTCCCATTTGTTTTTATTGTTTTTTTTTTTTTTTTGATATTTTAATCAATTTTTTGCACTTTTTATGTGCATCTAAAAAGTAAAACAAATTAACCAAAAATATTTTAAAAATTACTAAAAACAAATAAAAATTTGAACACAAATCTATGTGTATTTTAGTTCAGGTTTTCATTTGTTTTTAGTGATTTTTTTTTTTTGATATTTTAGCTTCTTTTTAAATTTTTTTTTTTATTTTTAAAATGCATCTAATCGTGATGTAAATAAAAAGTAAAGATGATCTTGGAATGTATACACTTCGAACTAGTTAAGAATTTCACTGGAAATTTAGACTCAACTTAAAAGTGAAAAAAAAAGAGAGATTAAAGTATGAAAGCAAAATTCAGTAAAGATAAACAAAAACTCATTTAAAAATAATTTTTGAAAACTGTAACCAAACAAAACTTAAGAGTTTTTGTAGCTCCCTGCTATTTCAAACAAGAATCCATCTCAACCAAAATAACAATTTACTCCAAAAGCCATATTGTTCACTAAACTAAGATTTAAATTTACAATTTCCATATATACATAACCATAAAACCTCGTACCCAATCCCACGTTCTACAAATAAGATGACAATTACAAAAAAAAGGCCCCATGAGTGTACAAGACAACAACAAAATAAATCTAACCGTCCTAGTACAAAACTATAAGTCTTCACAGCAAAATATTTCCAACTATCAATCCCAACACAGCTTACTTTCTAGTCACCACTGTAGTTGTACAACATTTTTTCCTAAAAAATAAAATAGGGGTGGGCTATATGCCTAGTAGGAATACATTTAACCAAATATTTAATCATTCGAATAAATTTATGGCATCCTTGAGACAAAACATAATAAGGAGTTATGAATACATGTAACTTTCACCAATTATGTAAATACATAACAATTAAGCATGGATAATTACAATCCACACCTTTACAGCACATATTTAAACAATCACATCAATGGAAAACAAATCATGAGTCCCATGTAAGAGTCCAACACAAGTTGTTTTAGGTTCAAAAAAATATTCTCACATTTACGGCTATTATACGCGGAAGTGGGCTCCTCAAGAAAACCATCTATTTTTTCACTTTTGCCGGCTATTATACAGCGGGACTGTGAACACCTTAAAACATATTTCCCACATTTGTCCAATGATAAGCCTAGACAGGGCAATTGGACACCTTTTTAATCTCCTTGTACGCGAGTACCAACACAACACTACATTTTTCAAAACCGACTCTTACCCGGACTCATGCACAATTAACCGTTCTATCACATTTTAATTCCATCAACAAGCATCCATCATCACAATAGATGAAACACCACATAATATTCAAAGAATAATAACATTCAAGTCACAATTTCTTTACCATATCCACATTCACATCTTTAATCTCTTTATTATTCAAAATATTCCATGAATTAAAGGAAATTCCATTCAATTTAGTGTTTTCTACTCAAATTGAGAATTTAAGGTTTTACCAAATTTGGGAGTTTTTCTCCTTCATCATAAATATAAGTTTTAACAATATTTATATACAGGTTTTGAAAAAAGAGTTAAGAAATTCCAAGCAAAAATAAGTAAAATGGCCTATTTATGTAAAAAATAGGTTTAATCCAACAATATCCTCAAATTAGCTCATAGGTCACAACAATACCATGAAATCTCTTCAAAATAAAGAAATACCAGGGTAAAAGTATCCCTACCTCAAGATTAGAAGCTAAGGATGAAGACCCATCTTCAAACTCCAATGAAATCACAAAACAATCGGTAAAAGTATTGATCCATGCTTGTTCTTCAACCTTTTTGAAAGATTTGGGGTGAATCTTTGGTAAAAAGTAGAGAAAGCAAGAGTTTGGAAGGTTAGGGTTTCGGGCTTGGAGGATGGGAGGAGAAGAGAGAGAAAAAAAATTAAGATTTTGGGCCAAAAAGTCACTTTATAATGTTTGTTTGCAACCTAGTTGCTCGAGCAAAGGAAACTTGGCTCGGCAGAAAATAAGCTTCTAGAATCTCTGAAAATTGTGCAAACTGCCGAGCGAGCATGCTTCCAAAGACAGAACCCAAAATTTAAACAGGTGTAACTCTCTTGTTCGAACTCCATTTTTAGGCTGTTTTTGTGTCCAAATCGAAGCCCCAGAAACAAGCTTTCCAATGTTTCTGGCCTCACATTCAAATTCAAAGCATGGAAGAAGAAAAGAGCAAAAGAACGAAGGTTGGTCAAAAATGAAAACTCAAACTTGGGGCTTGTAATCTAATCTTGCGTAAATACTTTGTCAAGGCCTCAATCAAGGTTCCAAACATCACCTAAGGGTCTTCAATTATAATATTTAAGGTTCACTTGCCAACCCATCAATACCAAGAGTCCGACAACCATACAAGTTTTAAGGTGACGGGCACCACTTTACACCAATCCTAGATGAATTAGAATTGAGTCATTACAATTTTAGGGACGTAAATTTTTTATTTTCAAAAATAAAAATTTTATTGTAAAAATATGAAGAGACCAATTCTAACATCAAAAGAAATGGACCTTTAGTGACAAAATTTAGTAAATGTAAAAAAATACAATGATTTTTTGGTAATTAAAATATTTGGTCCTTAAAATTTTTGTATTAACCAAGATGTTGTGCACCATTTAATCCTGCCTTTTTTCTTATAAATTAATAAGTCTCATTTCAATGTTAATGATAGATTTGCATATATTTTGAATGAGTGTTTTCCATAATGTTAAGGGTAAAAAGGGTTTTTGGTGATGTTGAAATTACTAATGTGTCCAAAAACGTACTATATAGATTTTTGGTTTCCCTCATATCCGATCATAACGGAAGAATGAATATAGGAAGTTTTGGAATTCCAATGTTAATGCGATGTAGAATCCTCTATTAGTTCAATCAATGGTTTTGGCAACGTTGAATCCACATCTTGTTCCCCCTCCCTCCAAAATTTAACATTTGGTTTCCCTCTTCCAAACTCTAGATACACGAGAACCCTCTTCTATGAGTAAATTCGCATCGGCGATTAGGAGCTGCACGGAATAGTTTCGTCATCGTGGTTGATGTTGACGTATTGCTATCGAGTTTGCATGCTTTTATCGTTAGCGTATGCGGTTGATGTTGGTGACCTATGGCGTTAGGTATGCGTTGCCGATGTTGATTTACCTTTTATGTTGGTTCGATATGTTGTGTGGTTAATGTTAGATTGTATAGTTTTGATGTTGATGGCGTGATGTTAGATAGTCGACCATCACGTTGTTTGGTGTTATTGGTAATGTGGGTTTCGATTTTCATTGGGGTTATGGTCGTGTATTGGCAATTGACTTTGGGGTTTTAGTTATGTTTCAACCAACATTGTATACCACAGTAATGTGCTGTTTGTAGGCATATATGTTTGTGGTTGTTGTGTTGGCATGAGCTAATGTTAGGATTGTTTGTTGTGATTGTGGAGTTGTTATGTTGTAATGTGTCTCCGCATTACCCTGTTTTCCGAGAGTGTGTATGGGAATTAACATTTGGGCTGTCAATGTTGTCAATTGTAGTTGAAGTGTTATGTTGACCATACCCATGTTACGAAGTGCATTTGTAGTGGCATGTATGGAGAGGGGAGAAAAGTGTCGTTGTGCCGTAATGTCCTTACGGTTCCTTGTTTTTTGAGTCTATCATTGTAGTGTTGATTTGAAATATGAATTACTGTCATGTAGTCAATGTGTGATGGTGTTTAAGTTAATGTTAGTGAATATTCCACGTAAATGGTACACACATTGTTGTAATGCAAGTCGATACATGCTGTTAGTAATGTTTTTGTTACAGATAGTAGACGTTTGGTTGGAATGGGTTGTTATCAGTAATAGTGCTGGTGTGGTTGTGGTTTGATCTGTTTGATAACAAATTGTATTTGAAGCCCATTTGGTTTTATGTAAAGTGGCATTATGAGAAGGGTTTGTCATTATGTCGTAATATCGTTAGGGTCCCTTATTAATTTAGTCTGGTTGAGTTGTGTGGATTTGAAATGTGAATTATTGCAATATTATTAAATGGGTGGTTTTGTTTAAATCAATTATAATGAACATTCTATATAATTGTACGCTTGTGCTTGGGTTTGTTTGGAAATGAAAGGAGGTAATTATAATAGTACATTGCATAATTTTGCAAAAAGTTATTGCTTGCTAATTAGTTCAATAGTGTTACATTTTTGGTTTGCATGTTGCGTAGTCATTTGCTAAGTGAACACCATGTGTTGCATACCTTGTCATTTGCCTTGGAGTTCACGTGTTGAGTGTTTACGGCAGAGTGTCTTGTTAATGTTGTTTTGCACATTGTGTCGTTCATGTTTTTGTTTAAATGTACGTTTGCATTACTATGTTAATGTGGCAGTTGTTGCAGGTAGTTCAAGAAGTCAGAGCTCCAAACGTAGGATTAGTGGAAAAACAATGTCATGACCCAAATCCGTCTCTATAGGTTTAGCGTCGTAACTGGCCAATAATCCTTGGATTACCAAAAGCCTCTGTATATAATAATATATAAATAGGAGTCATGAAGCAAATAAATAAAATATACATAGTCCATCAAGTTGTGAGAGTATACATTAGACAGATAATCTTAAACTTTTATAAACGTACAAATGACATCAAAAGATATAGTATTTACACGTCACTTCATGTACATATAAATAGAAAAACTTGTTCGTGGAGCAAAAGAAATAAAATCTTATACATCCATAACAACACAGCCACTAGATTTAACTTAATCCGGAACCTCCTCGGGAGGTATAAAGGTTGGCTGACAAAAACAAAGAAGCTAGGTCCTTAACTCTGAGCCTGGTCACGTGCTTAATCACCTACATACATAATATAAATATGAGCGGGAGCCCAATGAGTAATAACTTTGTAAAGCTATGTTTAAATTAAATTATTTTCTGAATATGAAATAAGATCTATTTTATGAAATGTTATGTTCTGTACTATGAATGATTGTCCAATTCTCGATAAGTTTTTGTACACAAGTATGTTATCTGTTCCCAGTCCGGAGGTTCCTTTATGAAATTGACAAGTTATCTGCACCCGACTGGAGGTTCCTTTATGGAACTGACAAGTTATCCGTCCCCAATCCGAAGGTTTTTTTAAGGAACTGACAAGTTATCTGTACCCAGCCGGAGGTTTCTCTATGGAACTGACTAGTATAATCTTTGATACTCTATATGTGATATGTTAGCGCTAACGGATGTACTATGTAGGATTAAGCATGAATTCTGAATTCTGTATGTGATTTGAATAAGAATATGAATATGAATATGAATCTATTCTATGTACAGACTTAGTTATGGGATATCATTCATTTAACCCTTTGCTTTGTTATTATTTACTGGGCTCCCGCTCACTATTTATATTATATATGTAGGTGATCAGACACGTGACCAGGCTTAGAGTTGAGGACCTAGCATTTTTGCTTTTGTCAGCCAACCTTTGTGTCTCCCAAGGAGGTTCCGGATTAAGTCAAGTCTAGTGGCTGTGTTGTTATGGATGTATAAGACTTTGTTTCTTTTTCTCCACGAACAAGTTTTTCTGTTTATATGTACATGAAGTGATGTGTAAATATTGTACCTTTTGATGTCACTTATACGTTTATAAAAGTTTAAGATTATCTGTCCCATGTATGTTCCACAGCTCGATGGACTATGTATATTTTATGTATTTACTTTCGCAGCCCCTATTTATATATTATTATGTACAGAGACCTTTGGTAATCCAAGGATTACTAGCCGGTTACGACGCTAAACCTATAAGGGCGGGTTTGGGTCGTGACAGACAGCCCGTTCACAATTTCTAACCGTTTGATTAGTTGAATATTGATTTCGTTTTGCTCAAGTGCTGTTATGACATATAATGCTTATGTTATATTATATTGCGATAAATATATTATTCAAGATTTGAATGTGTAATTTTAGTATTTCGGATACACAACAAGTGATTATGTTATTATACTTGTATGTTAAATGATCATTGTGAATCGGTTTTGGTAAGATTGATTGGAACATTAAGTTTTACGCCATTGGAAATGGTCGTCCTAATTATGTATTTCATTGTATTGTAGTCATATTAAGCGAATGTCATGGGGATTTGAATGGATCTCATTATGCATGGTTTTGTGGTTGTTCTATGACGTGGTGACACAGTGGAAGTTCGTAAATGATACTATGTGCATATGAAATTAAGCTCGATAAAAATGGATTGGCGAAATTATTGTACTTGGCCCCTTGCCCCTCCGTTTGTGGATTGTAATTACGTCAGAAACAGTCATGATAAAAATCAAATGGCAACTCATAGTTCTCAACTCAACGTCCCTCCCCACACGTAAATTGAACAAAATGATGCAATATGACAATTTAATACTACAAAAAAATCAAACGGTAATAGTTTTGAACAAAAATAATGTAGTAAATAGTCCAATTTTGTCACCCGATCGTTAACGTACCCCACCTCACCGTAAATAGACTTGCACAAAACGATGTAATACGTAGTTAAACTCGTTTGTAATGTGATTTCCATTGCCTCGGAATGTTTGGCATCATAAACCAACACCACAGCAAAATGTATTAAGTGGGACCTATGTGGTAACACAACCCGAGTTGACAAAAAACATTACACGTAGTACCTATGCTACTTCCTTTTTGTGTTCTCATACCCAATGTAACCAATGCCATATTGATCTGGTAAATATGTAGATAATTTCGTAAAATATTGCAAATCCGAAACAAAATGTGATTTATGTAGCAAAGTCTATTCAACAAACGTGGCAAAACATAATAAAAATTCAAAATTGGCATAATTTTTTACCAAACTGAATACGCACGATAACGTTGCTTGTGAAATAATGTGAACGTGAATGTCATAGTAAAATAGGTGATGTTCAATAGCGGAAGCTGTAATCGTGCCAAAGTGCAACTGTTAATAACGTTAATACTGCATTGGTCTGATCGTAAGAACACAACAGCAACACTACAAACTCTATACCTGTAATTAAAAAAAGACATACTTGATATGACGCTACCATAATTAACACCACATTGTCTGAAAATGACACAACATATTCCCAAAATGACCAGAAAATAACATCGTATCATCGCATCGTAACATTAACACCTGAACATACCATACTCACTAGCACACCTCAACAACAATGAAAGCATTTAATCAAACATAACACGCCACCAATAGATAACATGTAAAACTCACCTTGAACAATGCCGCACAACACGTCAACAATACAAACCCAAAGAGTAGCAATGTAAAAATAATGAAACACCCACAATTCCTTCAACAAAACAAAACGATTTCCATATCAACAAAATACCACATCAACTAGGTAACATCACACATCCCACAAATCACTCAACAAAATAATCCAAAAAATAGAAACATACTTACATACCTTACCCATACCCACCCCAACATTAAAAAAATAAAATGAAATAAAAAAAATAAAAACAAAATCACAAACCAAGGGAAAATCAGTAAACTACCAAACCCCCAAATCAAATAAATACACCATTCCAAAAATAAAAAGAACCAAATGATTTAAAATAAAACTTTTAGGACTTGTAACTACCCGAAAATTTAAGTTGTTCCTTAAATGTTATAGTAATATTATTTAATTATAACTAAGAAAAACTTTAAATATTTAATTTAAATATTCCGTAAAAATAAAATATGAAATAAAGTGTAATGGATTATATGTAAAAAAAGAAAAAGAAAAAAAAAGAGCAAGAGATAAGCATGAATTAATGACGTATTAATGGAAATGCGACACGTGGGCAGCCGTGTGGCTTGGTGCCCACGGTCCTGTTTCTATATAAAGGAGGAGGGAGTTGCTCAGGAGGGAAAACAAAAGAAAGGGAAAGAAAGGAAAACTTAAGGAAAGAAAGCGGAAGAAAAAACTAGAAGTGAAAAAGGTCTTTGGTAGTAGAAAGAAAGAGTGAGATATTAATTTTAAGGTGAGTTATATTATGCCTTGAGTCATCATAATATATTTTACATATGTTTTGATTTACTATATTTATTTTATACAAGTTATGTTTTATAAATTATATTAATATTTCAATTACGTGGATTAATTTCTGAACTATATTTGTTAAAATGAAACCCATGGATATGTTTGTTTATATTTTAAAGAATATTTGACAATGGCCTTATAAACAATTATGTTTTGTAAGTATCAGCACAAGATTCCCCCGCCTTGGGAGACTTAAATAACCATTGGTCTCTGTTTGGTCACTTTGTGACCCTCTGTCTGTCATGGATCCATTAACCCTCTGAATTCTGGTGTAGAGCAAAATGTTATACGAAGCTAAGTGTTACACTATTGTGGGAGTCAACTCTAGAGTTCGTACAAGCCACCTCTTGAGTCTATGCATCTGTTTTGTTCTGTTCGGTACCGTGATTATACTTATTTATTTACATAATCTCAGTTTTATTACTTAAATGATTATTTGTTCAAACTAAGTTATCTTAAATATTTTAGCTACATAACTATCTATGGTTATTTTGTGTCCCTTATACTCTTGGCATAATATTTCTCACTCTACCATGTGCTTATAACTGTTTATCAATTTTTAGGAAACAATGCAATTCATAAATAGTTTTTGGAAAGTCTTAGATCTTTAAATCATGGAATAGATACACACAACACTTTTATGATATTTTTATATGTAAATATCGACTTTTTTGGTCAATAAATTTTGTAATAAAAATAGAAACTCCGATGATTACTTCGGTACCCTCACTTAAATATTATTTCCGCTCGCGGTTATTAATTTGTTCAAGAATTGGTCGGAGGTAACTTCAATTACTGGTCATCACGATACTTAACCTTTGAGTATAGAGAGTAAGTCATGACAGGACTAAATGGGATTTTAGAGTAATTTCTCTTTAAATTTTCTCTAAAATTTTAATTTGTTGTTGTGAATGAAAAAGTTAGATATACAATACCAATATTTTGAAAATTGGATTATTGAGTCAATGATCACTAGTTTAATTGTGGACCAACTGAAATCAAATTGCAATGTCATAAATAAATTAGAGGCACTTTTTTAGTAGTGTAATTTATATAAATGATAAATTATCTAACTTTTTAATTGTGATGTATTTAACTCTAAATTTGAATCTTATTTCAAATAAGGATAATTGAAGATACCATTGCTCAATTTCAAAGGCGAAGTCGTCAATTTAATAAAATATAAACTAATTTTACAAAAATAAATGTCAAAAAAATATTTTTGAATTTTTAAAAATTACTTTTTACTTACTAAAGATAAAATTATGTAAAATTGATAAATCTTTTAGACAATTATTTTTTTTTTACCAAATTAATTTTTATTATGTATTTGGATGATGATCATATAATGGGTGATTGTTAGGCCTTTAATGTGTAAACGATATATTTAATATATGAAATGTTTTAGTTTTAGATTTTTTGATTTAATGGATTAGTTTAATAATGATATTAAAGTTGTTGTCATATTTGATTTTTAGAAAAATAAAAACTAATTTAATAAAAATAAAAACAACTACCCATTACATGTTCATCATCCAAATATATATAAAAAAAAATTAATTTGGTAAAAATAAATAAATAAATAAATGTCTAAAAGATTTATCAATTTTATATAATTTTATCTTTAGTGGATAGAAATAATTTTTAAAAATTCAAAAATATTTTTTTGACATTTATTTTTATCAAATTAATTTATATTTTATCCGATTGACGACTTTACCTTTGAAATTGAGCAATGATACCTTCAATTGTCTTTATTTGCAACAAGATTCAAAACTCAGAATCAAATGACACAAGGCTCAAACTATAAGAACCGTTAGTATAATTTAACGTTATATAAATCTACCATTATCATATCGTATTTTAAAGTAGGTGGTGTATCACAATTTGATTTTCGACTCTTGTATTGAAATGATCGGTATTTCAGGTTATATTGATTAATTAAGATCTTATTATTCAGAAGTTAGCTAAGCTAAGCTATTCTAAAGAAAACTCGGGATTGGGAATCTAAAATCATTTGGTCAGGGGGAGATTATTCAATAGTCTGATAATATGGTCATGTGGTTCTCCATGGTAGTATGATTGGTAGATAAGATAAAATATTAACTATTTGTGTTGTGTGATTAAAGAATATGAAGGAACATAATGAATGGTGATTGATGAGAGTATGACATACTCCGGGACTATTATATAATTTTTCCTAATTAAGATGTACAGTTGGAGAGAATTGCTTTGGCAATTTTTTTTTTCTTTTTCGAGAAATTTTGAAAAAAAAATGGTTAAACTATATATTTTTTTAGAGATTGTTAGTATTTCTAGAATTGTTTCTCATTGTCATATAACACATTAACATACTTTTTTCAATCTCAAAAATACTTGAAATTTAAAAAAGAAAATAAAATTTTTTACATAATACTCACCTTGTGTGAGTCTTAAATAGTATGAGTTTCACACTCACACTATATAAAATATTTAAAAATTAAATATTCTCTAATTATAATATCTAAAAGTTAGACTCACTTTATTTAGACTCAGTGATATGTCAAAAAAATAATTAATTGATAGTTAAATATTTTATAATTGTTAACCAATTAATTTTTTAACATATCACTAAATCTAAAAAATAGACTTACATATATATATATATATATATTATTTTTTAAATTTCTACCAATGCTCTAAAACATTAAAGACTATAGAACAATGGAAGGGTTAGTTTGAATTCAAGGATTGAAAATATATATGTGTCAAAATTTGGACCTTTAGATTGCTTCAATCCAATGGCTGAAAATGTCTTACTCTTATTTGTCCTATTTAGACATTTCAATGATTGAGATCAATTACAGTCAAGATCTAATGGTTCAAAATGTCTCTCACCTTAGCTCAAGATAATGTGGCTGGAAATCTCTCTCTCACGTGCTCCTCTCTGCTCAAAATCTCTCTGTTTCAATTTTCAAATTCTGAACACACACCCCTCTCTCTTTCTCTCTCTCCATCAAAGCCCATTCCTTTGCTAGAGACCCAACCCCAATCTTCATCTTCTCACTGCAAAAGGTGAGCAAACCAATCTTGTGTTTCCTCGCTCCATCATTACATATTTATCATCTTTAATTGACCGTGCCTTTTTGAGTGTCTGTGCCTATGCTCTTCTAGATGTCAAATTCATACATCTTTTGAGTATTTGAGGAGTGATTCGTGAAGTGAAGGGAAAATTAAGCTAAATTTTCATTTTTCACTTCACTTAGCATGTGCTTCTATGGTTTCTGGGCAACCAAAGGATGTGATTATGTATATTTATATATTCATTAGGCAATTCAGGAAGGAATGTATTGGGGTTTTATGGTTTCACTTTGTGTAACTACAAAGAAACAATCATTTCATGAGTATCCATTATTAATCTACTTAATTACTCTTCTTTTATGTATTTTTTTCTCTAAATTGCTTTTGTATTCCGTCCCTCTTAAAGACCAACCATTCGGAAGAACCAAGGGAGAATTATGACAATGTCAAGTTTACAGAGCACACCACTGTTACACATGCTAGAGCAATTAATGGGCCTTGGAAGGAGGATGGCCTGGATCGGAAACCTTGTTGGACAAAACCCGGTTTGGGTAAGTCGGCTTGAGTCCTAGAGATTCGTAAATTTCGTAGTTTTTAAAATTAGCTTACCTTTGGCTAATCATTCTCTCTTTCATGCTTTCTTATTTGTTCTTATGGCTAACAGAAGAAGCAACACAAACAGATGGTTTCGTCACCTTCTCATTAACCAACGGCCCTGAATATCATGTCTCACAGGTATCCTAAATTTAATATGCATCAGTTTCCTGTTGCCTTGCCTTGCCTTGCACTCTTTTCTAGGTTTATAGGAATAAAAGGGTGGTTCAATCTATTACTGAACATTTTATTGAACAGTTAGTGAGCAATTCGTAAATGGCCAAGCTAATTAGAATTATTAAAAAGAGCTGCAAAATGCTAGGATCTGATTACCTAGGGCTCACTAACACAGAGAAAGAGACGAGGCGAAGGCAACTGAGAAATACACGCGTAGATGAGTGTTGGTGTAATCAGAGACACAGGTGGGTGAGATTGTGTCAAATGTGCATCAAGTGATCAATAGCGACCTACCATGAGAAGGAAATTAGAAATTTTTTCCACATTTAGAAAATAGGAAATTTTTTTTTTCTTGAGAGTTTTCTTTTTGTAACTATTACTGTCAACTCTTTCAGCAAACCATGGGTTGGGATATATTCCACTCAAACTTGCACATTACACAATGAATATGCTATGGTTATTGGAAAGCCTGGAGTAGACAAATGGAAATCAATTACAGAAAATTAGAAAACATATTTTTCTAATTTGGTGCCTAAAGTTTATTTATTGGTAGCAAATGTGTTTTGGATTGTATTTGGTACCTCTTGAAAATCAATTTCTTTTTGTTGCTGATCAAAAAAAAAAAAAAAAAGAAGAAGAAGATGAAGAAAGAAAAGAAAAAAAGGTGAACAATAATATATGGAAATCAATTACAGAAAATCAAAAAACATATTTTGCTAATTTGGTGCCTAAAGTTTATTTATTGGTAGCAAATGTGTTTTGGATTGTATTTGGTACCTCTTGAAAATCAATTTCCTTTTGTTGTTGATTAAAAAAAAAAGAAGAAGAAGAAGAAGAAGAAAGAAAGAAATAAAAGAAAAAAAGGTGAACAATGATATATGGAAATCAATCACAGACAATCAGAAAACATATTTTGCTAATTTGGTGCCTAAATTTTATTTATTGTTAGCAAATGTGTTTTGGATTGTATTTGGTACCTCTTGAAAATCAATTTCTTTTTGTTGTTGATCAAAAAAAAAAAAAAAAAAAGAAGAAGAAGAAGAAGAAAGAAAAGAAAAAAAGGTGAACAATGATATATGGAAATCAATTACAGACAATCAGAAAACATATTTTGCTAATTTGGCGCCTAAAGTTTATTTATTGGTAGCAAACGTGTTTTGGATTGTATTTGGTACCTCTTGAAAATCAATTTCTTTTTGTTGTTGATCAAAAAAAAAAAAAAAAAAAAAAAGAAGAAGAAGAAGAAAGAAGAGAAAGAAAAGGTGAACAATGATATAATCTCAACATACATGAAACATGGAATGTCAATCTTCCAGCAATGGATTTAATACAAGGTGTGGTTTAAAAGTTGGGGTATCAACGCCAGCAAATTCTTAGGGCTATGCAGACCAATGTTGTTACCATTTCTAATTTATTTTGGCCAATTTTACTTGAATCTTGGACTTGCTATGTTATCCTACTTCCTTTTTCATTGGTTGTGTCAAGGTTGGTTAAGTGGGGTTTTATTACAAGTGGTGTATGTGAACCCCTTCTATTGAGCCCCTTTCTAGACAATTTTTGTACTATTTTGATTGTGAACGTTTAGTGGTAAATTTTCACTAATAAGTAGGATTCATTGATTAAGTGTTTAAAAAGAATAATGTATTCGAAATCCCTTCAAGCCTATTCTTCTTTTTGATTATTCCCACCCATGCATGTGTAACAATCAAAACCTTAGTTTAAGATTTAGTTCACTCTAATTTCTATACAGTATGCAATAGTGAGCAAGAATACTAACCATGGAGAAGTTTCAGATTGCCATGTAAAACCAAACGAGGTTTTTGTTTTTAGAATCCATGTTCAATAATATGATTCTTTTGTAGTTTCTCATCCTTTGCTTTAATGAGTTCAAGTGTAATGGGGGCACAAGGTAAGCAATCTTAATATGATAATTGCAACTATTTTTGTTCATGGGACTTGCAGAATGTTAATAGTATAACATTTAGCAAAAGAATCTTTACTCTAATGTGTTTCAATAACTTATCTTTTTGGGTCCAGCAAGTATATTTTCATCATGATGGAGGTGTATTCTTTTGTTTCAATAATGTTTCAATAATCTTTACTGTAATATGTTTCTATAATCTTTATTCTAATTTTTGGATATCTTTTGTTTCAATAATCTTTACTGTAATATGTTTCAATAATCTTTTGTTTCAAAAATTGTTGTTCGTACCTTCATTCTTTTGTTTCTAAATCTTTACTGTAATATGTTTCAATAATCTTTACTCTAATTTTTTGATATCTTTTCCAGCAAGTTTGACAACAGGTTTGTCCAATCTAATTGCTTTATTGATGTATACAACTTGTGATTGAAACATACTATAATTTTTTGATATCTTTTGTTTCAATAATCTTTAATTTCTAGCAGGTTTGTTAATTTCTAGCAGGTTTGACAACAGGTTTGTCCAATTTAATTGCTTTATTAATGTTTACAATTTGTGATTAGGTGTAATATTTGATCTGGTGTGTCCAATACATTGTGTCTGAAGCATTGTGTTTGCTTAATAGGCTCATATTAGGCAGCTTGAGGACTTCCTTAAGACCTTTCATATCGAAACATTGTGATAAGTATTTGATTTGTATTCTTACTTAAGCAATAATTGATCATTGTTATGTTGTGATTATTTCTTTGGTTGGTTGTGTTGGAAATTTTTAAGTATGGTTCTTTTTTTAAAAAATTTTTTTTTTTTTCTTACAATTATCATTATTTGGGTTTATTAAAATCAAATTGGGGTAGGTAGGGTAGGGGGAGCAAGAAAAAATGAATGATTTAAGAAATCAACTATAGTATTTTGTTTAGTTAAATCTAAACCACATTTCATTTTGTCTTATTTGATACATGTTTAGGAATGTAGGATTAGAATTTTTTTTTACCGGATTTGTCATGTTCATCAGTTTAGGCATAGACTACCAGATTTGTTCCTGTATGTGGGAGAGTTTTTTTTTTTTTTTTTTTCTTACGTGTGGATGATTTGGTGCTCATAGATTTTCATTGTTATTTATTTATTTGTTTTTTACATTTTGTCTTTAGTTAAATCTAAACCACATTTCATTTTTTTATTTTAGCGAATAGGCTCTTAACAGAATTATAAAATTCATGAGTTAATTTTTTAAATTAATTGATTTTTAAATTCATGAGTTAATTGGTTTGAATTTTTATTATCATACTGTTCAAGCTTTAATTAATCTCATTAGTAAAAGTCTTTGGAATTTTCTTAGAATTCTCTAATTGGTTGTTGAGAGTTTCATTGTTCTAGGTTAGTTTAACTGGATATCTTTATGTATTCAGATTCAAATTATTATTTACCAAATTTGATATTTTAAATTGAAGTGGGTCATAATTGATAGATTTTATTACGAGAGACAATAAATTTGACAAAAATGGGTTAGACAGAGATGAAAATTGATAAACCATTGTGAGATACAGAAAGGTTAGTTTCTAATTGTTGAACCATTTGATGAGGCCTTTTTTGTAGAGAAAGAAATAGAGCTTTAATTTCTATGTTGTTTAATTTGTATGTTATCCTGCCATGTATAGGACACAAAACAATATAATATTCACTCAGTTTAATTTAATATTCACTCAGTTTGTTATCCTTTCTATTGAGTTGATTTTTGGATTCTATGATTTTGTCAAAGATTATTTACTCCACTCAATAACCCAATAAATGCCAGTTGGGTAGATCAAGCACTACTAGAAGCACATCCTCCTTATTGTTCCTTTGCTAGGAGGAAATGTAGCATCACCCATAAAATGAGACAACTCTTCCTAAAAGCTGGTTAATGTTTTAAACTTGGTCCCTAAACATAATGGTAGTCACTTTTGTTCTTGGTGCTGTTTGGTCTAATTTTATATTTCTATTATGCTTTCAATATATTAGTCTTCAACATTATGGGTTAGAACAACATTTTCTAACTTTAGCTTTCAATATACTTTAGCTTTCAATATATTTTAGCTTTCAACATTATGGGTTAGAACAATATATTAGCTTTCAACATTATGGATTAGAACAATATATTAGCTGTCAATATATACATAGCATTAGAACAATATTTTCTAATTTTATATGTCTCTTATGGTTTCAACGTTATGGTTTCAGAACATAGCATTAGAACAATCAAGCCTAGCCTGATAATTAAATTATATTGTCCATGGGTTTAGTGGTAGAACCAATATTTTGGCTCGGTGGCAACATTAAACAAAAACCTAAGTTTATATTGCTAATGGGTATAGTGGCAGAAATAATATTTTGGCTTGACAAAGTTTTGCCCAGTTTCACAGTCTTATTACTCACTCAGTTGTGTAATTATGAATTATAATTAAACAAAAATCATATATCTATATTGACGGTTAATTTTACATTTGATCAATTAACTGGTTTAAGGATTCCCAGTGGTAGAGAATATATTAGGGGAATGCATATGTATCAATTTGCTTACTAATTGATAGTTGTAAAGAGCATGAATTTGTTTATTCTCTCTCTCAAATTGGCTCCTCTATAAAACATGTATTGGTACCATTTCGTCAACAAAAATAATTTTGCTTACGTATTTAAGGTTATGTTTGAATCATAATAACTTTATATTTCCTTCATCTTTTCTTTTTCCTTTTTAAATTCCTATCAAAATTTAAAATGATATTCTCGGAGGGAAATACAGTGAGGGTGGTAGTTGTGCAATACGGTTTACGTTTAGATCAATTTAGTTTGCAGCTGACATTCAATTTCTATGGTCACTAGCATAAGGCACAAAGAAACCTCATCTTCATGTTATTTTTTTCTTCCAAAATGCAGCTTCTCTATTTGATACTCAGTGTATAATTGGAGCAATTATTATGTTTTTCTCACATAAATACATTTTTTAGGTCTTGAGTACTATTTTATTTGATAAATTGTTCATATTTTACTCTTTCATGATAATGAAACTGCATTGAGTTTTTATCTTACGCGCATTATTTTGGATAATATAAACATCTTAAAATTAGATTGAGTATGACTATGAAAAACTTCATCCCAAATTTAAACACCCTAAGCGTCAATTCAAAGAGCTACTTTTGTTTGAAGTATACTAGTTGGTAATGCATTTTCATGGCATTGGTATGTCATGGGTGAGAGAGAACTTAAGCAAAAAGCAGAGAAAGGATTTGGTTGTGCAATGAGGTTGTGAGATGACGATAAATGGAGGTATAGGGAGAAAAAAAGTGCAAATAAATGGATAGAACAGTGAGGGAAAGATATGGAGGATACGATAGCGGGAAATGGTTTGCAATTAAATTAATGGATTTGATTTAGTTTAAAAGAGGAGATATAAGTTAAAATGATTACATATGTACGTTGGCAAAAATATCAGTATGAACTGGATAGTTAATATTTATGCTACATTGCTAAATTTTATGTTCAGAAATTTTTTTGTTGGCTGGAAATTAATTATATTTGATAGATCAATTTTTCTAAATGTTCTATTAAGTGTTTAGAGGCTAAAAGTTGAACTTCTGAAATCATGTTTAAGAGTTAAGATTTAATGTGGTTAGAACTTGAAATTGAACTTTTTATTTGTGTTTGATGAATTTAGTTTTTGCAATTGTTATAAATAGTTGTATATACATACATATACAAACCCCTTTCACTCTCTCACATCTACATACTCTTCCCTTCCCCACCAGCTCTTGATCCAAAGCCCTTTACGATGGCTTCTTTGTTGATGCAATAAAGGTTGTTATTGCGTAAGAATACTTTTGATGGTTGATTTCAAAGTGGGTTATATATTTTGATAGGCCACAAAACAAAAATGAAAATCCATTTATCTATATAATATACCACAAGGGTTTTTGAAAATGTCCTACAATTGTCTTAGAGATACAATTGTTTTTAATGGTTGAGATCAATCCTAATCAACATCTGACAGTTAAAAGTATAAGTTGAACAAAATGCGTGCTGATGCTAGACCTCTGGTTCTCGCTTACCGGTACCTCTGTCTATCACAAACTTCTCTCACCCCCTTAAAAGTTAGTTTCTTTAGAACATAATGTGAAGACCGGAAAGAGCTCTACTTAGTTTGAATTCCTAGACTTGAATGAGGAGAAGAACTCTATTGGTTTTGATATAAGTGGGATTACCTTCAAAGTTAGTTTCTTTACAACATAATTTGAAGACCAGAAAGAGCTCCACCTAGTTTTACTCTCTCTCTCTCTCATACACACACACACATAACCTCTTTACAAGTGACGATAATGGCAATTTTTTGTGAATTTCGTTGAGGGTTTCTGTCTTTGGGATTGTGCTTTGTACATAGCTCCGTTGCTGCTTCAAGTCTCAATTTAGGTGTACAGTCAGAAGATTGAATATTTTTATTAACTGGTTTTACTTGCTTTGGTTTTAGCTATGTTGTGGTTCACTTTTCCACATTTTATCTTGGTAATTTTTTTATTCTCTGGATGGGTTTGGGGATGGCTTGAACCACATAAAGCACTTGAAAACTCTAAATGTTTAGGGAGGCAATTTGTTTTGTAGAAGACAAAATACAAGAAATTAGAAAATGGGAGAATGATTTGATACAGTTGTACTGAGTAATATCCATACGCTAACTAAAGATTTGATGCACTAATTTAGTCATCCATGAGATTTTTTTTTATGATCGCAATCGCTTAAATATTGTTTTGAAGTCTTTATGAGTAAAAGGGCAATTTCTCATGTCTTATTCAAACTTAGATGGCATTTTCATTTTGTTTCTATGTAAAACATTTGATTTTAATTGTGAAGTGATGATTGGTCCTTTATATCAAAGTAAAAAACTAATTTTTGCCTGCGGGATTATTGTTCAGATTCATTTTTTCCTTCCAAATTAGTTTTAGTGTTTGTTGTGACCAATACAAGCTATGCATTTCATATCATTTCTGCTTTTTTTTTTTTCTTTTTCTTCTCAATTAATTTGTCAAATGTTGCTATTGTTGGGAATATAAAATTGTGGCCTCATCATGTCTTTCAAAGATTAAAAATATTGTGTTTTGGACTTACATAGTAGTGATTACACAAATTTTTGATTTTTTTTGTGAATTTTGCAATGAATAGTTTGTGTTTTTTTAGGGCTTTTTAATTTTAATTTTAATTTTTATTATTTGATCTATTTACAGAGCTTAGATAATTGGAAAATGGCGAGATCATCAATGCGTGTTCTATGTTTGCTTCACTGTAGTACTTCATTATCTAGATCAAAGTGTTTGGAGAGGTTTGCCTAATTCATATTTTTACTATTATTGAAATTTGCTCCCCGGTTCAACTAGGAAGACTTTTATACAAGAGTTATCATTTTATTGTTAAGTTTCACTATGTAAAACCTGTGTAAACTTCTCTCTTGCATTCATGTGTGTTTCAGCCAATGATGGGGTCAGAATTATGCTTACCACTGGTATATTCAGAACCCTCAAAGAAGTACTTGAATTTTGTGCTGAAAGAAGGGAATTAATTACAAAATAAATTGAAAGAAGATTATTTGTTGCTACAACAATGTCCAAACCAAACCAAACCAAATTAAACCAAGCCTTAAGTTTCATTGCTATGACAATGTTATTGCAAAAAATTGTGAAACATGCAATTATCACTCTTAAACATGGGTTTGTTGAGTTTTTTTTGGTATTATTCAAATTAAAACCATAAAATAATCTGATTTAATAATATTATATCAAGTTATTCATGCATTTGTTATTATTCTTCAAATTATTTTTATTACCACAATGAGTTTATTTTGTTGTCAAATTAGAGTTGCTTTTAAAAAATCATTTTGTTAATTTCTCATATGTATTTTGATGCGATTTCTTATAACTATTGGTTTTTTAAAGCGAATTTAAGCGAGTGATTTTGTTGTAGGTGGCTGATCTGTATTAGAAATGTTGGGTTATGTTGCTTCTCTTTATGTGTGTAGTTGGTTGGCTCTCATTCTAAACTGGATGATTAATTATTATTATTTTTAGTTAGATAGGATGATTATTCTTTTGTATCAAAATATTCATTCACCTTTTTTTGAAGGTATTGAAATTTGATAAAGTGAAAAGGTTATCAGTTATGATACGAATTCAGTAGCATCATTTTATTGAAGGTTTGCTATACATGTATCATTTTGATGTGGATTGAATTCTAAAATTTGCTGTTTGGACTTAAACTTTAACAAATATTTTTAGATCTTATTCTTTGCTTATGCTACACTGTAATATAAAATTCATTATTTGGACTTTAATTTTGAAATTTGTTATTTGAAATTTATGAATGTTTTTTTCAATTTATTGTGTAGAAATAATTTTAACTTTTTATTTGTGAAGGATTAAACTGGAGAAAAATTATCTAGTATAAATAGATAACCAAAAAAGTGTCCACCATTTATGGTAGGAAAAAAACCACACGTGGACTGTAGCTATTGGTGTGGGGACCATCTGGCGAGAATGACGTGGTGTGTATGGGCACCGAATAATTTCTCCTTTTATGGAGAGAAAGAGAGGAGAGAATTTTTCTTCTGTTTGGTTGAGTACTTTTTGAAAAAATAGTTTTTAAATTTTTAATTCATATTATTTTAGTTTTTAATTTTTTTTATATTTTCATTAATTTTTTAATTTTTAATTCACTTAATCTAGATACGTTTAAAAAATATATAATTTATCAAAAAAATATATTAAAAATTATCTAAAGAAAAAAAACTATTAAAATTCAGTATATTTTGTGAAAAAATAATTTTTTTACAAATATTTTACTTTATAATTACATTTAGATTAAATGCAACTAAAAAATAAAAAAAATTGAATAAAATTTGAAAAAAGATAACAAAACATGAAAAGTAAAAAGCTCAAAAGCTCAAAAATTATTTTGCAAACTCAAAATCAAACAAATTTTTAGGTTTTTATTTTTTTATTAATCATGTTTTAAAAAATAAAAATTTGTAAAGTTAATATATAAATAAATAATTTGTACTTGTAATCTAGACAGAATGGGCTTGATTGGTTGAAAGTTGATAATTAGAAAATACGGATCAAAAGTATCACTTCCTCAATTTTTAAATAATTAGTTTTTTTCTGTTTTTTAAAATTATTTGTATCTAATAAATTAATTGTCTTTTACAGACTCTAAAAAAAAACTAATTAAATAAATTAATTAATTAAGCCTCTCATATAAACTTATTCAAACAATCCCAATGAAGTGACACATTTATATTCATTTAATTTAATTTTAAAAAATTGGTCAAATTAGTTTATTATGTCAAAAACGGCACCTCAATAATATTTTGATATCATATTAATTTGTATATTTTTTATTATCTCATTCTATTTGGTTCAAGAGTTTCTAAAAACAGTTTTCAAATTTTCAATCTGTACTTTTATTTTTATTTTTAATGATATTTTTTTAGTATTTTAATTATTTTTAAAATTTTAAATTTTTTGTTATCTTAATCTAAATATATTTATATATAAAAAACATTTATCAAGAAATATTTTAAAAACTCACTATATTCTAAAGAATACAAAAAAAAAAAATAAATAAATAAGCAATACATTTAGGGATGTAATCGGTTTGGTACAGTCAGTATTTAGGTAAAAAATTTCACCAAACCGATAATGTCAGTTTTATTATTTTGAACATCAATATAAATCACTTCTTTTATCAAACCACACTGGATTGAACTAATTGAAACTATTTGGCTCAGTGTGGTTTAATCAGTCTATGACCTTTCAAACTTGAATTACTTTTAAATATAATCACTAAACTATATAAAAACATTAAATTAGTTATTTGGCGATCATTTCAAACATATCCAATCCATCCATTTAATAAATACTTTTCAATTAATAAAAATAAAAACAAAAAAAAGGTTAAAAATACTAAATTTTCAAGAATAATGAGTTAAGATTATATATAATAAGGGTTTATAAATTTAGGTTGTAAAAATGATAAAATTAATTAATTAAGGTTAATAATTTATTATACTTATTAATATTATTATATTATTAGATTATATATATTATAAATACAATATATGTTGAAATGATTGATTTCAGTTTAGTTGGGTGCATAAGGTATTTGAACCGATATTGAACCGAAAATTAAAAAAAATCAAATTTAGAAACTGTATAGACTGATTCTTGTTAAAAAAAAAAAAAAAACCGATTTGATCCGGTTCAATCAATTTGGTCGATTTTTTCGATTTTTCTTACAACCTCAGTATATTTTTGTATTTTTTTGATGTATTCACAAAAAAAATTATTTTTTAATTATATTTATATTAGTTGCATCTAAAAAAATAAAATAAAATAATTAACTAAAATATGAAAAAAGTTTACTAAAAACAACAAAATATAAACAAAATAAAAACTCAAAACTATTTTTGAAAAAGTACTAGATTTTGTGAAACTTTAAAAAATAAACTAGTGTGATAGATAACAAAATAAGAAAAGCAACTTATCTTAATGTAAGTATATTTTAATTTTAAAGTCTTAATTTGCAAATAATATAGATTTAGTTTTGTCTTATATTACTCTATGATTAATAAGTTATAACTTAATATATTTAATTGCATAACATATAATAAAATATCACAAATTAATTCAAAAGTACATAATATTTGTTTCACGAGGCGGAATATTTTTTTTAGGACTCAAAACAAAAAAAGAAAAGGAAAAAGAAAAACCGATAAAGAAAAAGTCATGTCTTTGCCGTGCGCACTTTAACCAGTTATAAACAGTGTGACTTGAATTCATTTTGGCATGGAGTGAGATCATCTCAGCATCATGATCAGGACATGTGGCACCTTGGCTGACACTTCGGCGTCACCTTGGCCACGTGTTGGTACTCAGAAAATATGTCCCCACAACTGCCCCCTAGGTTCTATTACCTCGGCATCCTGAGGTAATGAAACCTATATCAATACTTCCTTCTAGCATGTCGGCTAAGCTCGCTTCTTTATTCATTGCTGAAGTAAGAACTCGTCGGCTAAATACGTCCAAGACCTGTAGCTTGCTTTCATCAATGTCTCAAAACCATTAATCAGGTTTGTTCAAGTTTCTCAGCTGAGATCATTCTCCAAGCCGAGGTACTTCTCTATTAAATCAAGAACTTCAAGAGCTCCTTCACGCGTATGAGCTGTCACGCATAATATTTTAACCGTTTCTTTCACGCCTCTTTCCCTTAGCGGAACGTATTTGACACGCGCCATCAATTTGCATCGTTTGTGCGTGCGCCGTCTAACAAGCACGTGGCCCTAAGCAATTAATTGCAGTTTTGCCGCCATTTCGTGGTTTTTGATCAAAACCAGTCCTCTCTCTCCGTCCTTTCACTTTTTGCATCACCGTTTCTGAAGCATCCAACTTTTTCTCTCTCTCTAATCTATATTTTGCAAACTTGCTTGTGTCTTCGATCATTTTAATCTGTTCCTTGATTTTCACCATATGTTTGAGTATGTTTGCTTCGTGATTCTGTTTTTGCCCAATCCGTGTCTTGAATACACACACTGTTCACAAATTTGTTCTTTTTTGCCACTGTTCTTGGCCTCACAGTGTTCTTGATAGTTCATCACTGTTCTTGATTCTGAAACACGTTCTTGTTTTTTGTTTTCTGTATCTTTTCTAGATTCGTGCCTTCAATCTTCGTTTCCATAGATCTAGGTTTGGGATTTGCTTGTAGAACCCACAAATTTTAGGAAAAACTAAAACGAATTCCCCTAAAAATCCTGACAAATTCTTACCCCAGCTCATATTTAGGTTTTAGCCGAGGTTCTTCAAAACCGTCACAAAACACCTCCTTCTGAAACCCTATACCTTCCCCTCAAGCCGACATCATGGGTATGTGGAAGCATAGGGCAGACACCCCGACCAAGTTAGAACACTTCAGGCAGGAGTTTGACATCCCGACCAACGTTTATCTGAGGTTGGCCGGGGAAAACGGCTCCATCATGTCCGATAAAAACCTCATGCCTTTCCCTGTTGTTGCCTTTATTGAGTGGGACTTGGGCTCCCACTCGACATCCGCTTTCGTGAAATACTCCATTACTATAAATTGAACCCAATGTAGCTCGCCCTCAATTCCTACCAGGTCATTAATGGTATAATAGCCTTAACCAAACAAGAGAATGCTAGGGTTACTTTAGCCGACATCCAATACTGCTACACCATGTGTGGCCTTAAATTAGAGAAAGGCTATATTTATTACCTCAAACCGAGGCCCACAGAGTACAAAATTGTTGCCGACCTCCTAGACTCCAACAAGGGAGCCGGGGATGATTACTTCATTATCTCAGGGAATTGGGAGTTCGCTCCAGATGAGGACCTCCACCTCTACTCACTTTCTCGAACAGTTTTTGTAGAGGGTAATGGTAAGAGCCTAGTGTTTATACTCACTTGTTTTTAAAGTCTTCAATACTTCGTTTGTTCTAATGTCTGTTTTTCTTGCAGCTCTTCCCCAACCAAAAAAAGGCTTCCGCAAGTCATTTTTCCCTAGCAAGGGTTTGAAGAAGTTATTGGATCTGCCAGTTCACAAGCGGAGAGCTCCCTTGCTTCTGAACTTCATCCCGACCTACAAGTCAGTGCTTCCCGACGTCCCAAAGAGGAAGAAAAGCAAATCTTTTCTTTTCGCCACAACTCCTTCAACAGCCTTATTATCTCGGCCAAATCAAGGATCGACCTCTAATCCAGCAGAACAACCGTCAACCTTGGCTCCATATCTGATCCCACTATCTCAATGCCAACGCCGCAGTAGAACTGCAATTGTCGCCGAGATGGGTCATAAGAAGGCTTTCGCTGAAGATCTTTTGGCCGACATCCCTGACTCAGTTGATGCTCAACTAGCACAAACCCAGCCTCAACCAAAGTCAAAGCCAAAACGTCTGAAGAAGGCTCAGCCTAAGGCAACGGTGACTCAGATTGACACTGAGGACACCTTGCCAATTTCTAAATTCGCTAAGATCGAGAAGACCCCTTCTGCTGCCAAGAGGAGGCCTGCCGAGGCCCAACCATCAGAATCTACTAGATCAAAGAGGCCGAGGTTGTCTTCTGCAACCACCTCAGGGTCATCAAAACATGATTTCCCCTAGGCCCCGCCAATCATAATCGACGACAAGCCAGTTAAGGCTAGTGATAGTGCCAACGACATTGAGGTCGGCATTGCCCTCTCTACCGCCTTGCTTCTGCCCGAAGATCTTAATCGTAACGCTCAATTGAGCGAATACGAAAATTTTGCTTTGATGTTACAGCATTCCGTTCAAGTAAGTTCTTTACACTTGGTATTTTTCTTTCTTTTTCTTTTTATACTTAGAGAATTTTCTAATAACTTCTGCTTTGTCCATTTTCCTTTAGGCAATCCAGCACGCCCACTCCTTTTCAATGCAATTTTTTGAGACAAGGAAGGAGTTGGCCAACAAGACTAAGGAGGTTGCTAGTCTGCAAAGGGCCGCTAAGAAGACTAAGGCCAAGATGAAAACTTTATTAGACCAGGCCGAGGAAGCCATTAAGGCTAAAGATGAGGCCGAGGAAAAAGCGGATACTGTAGAGGCTATTGCCAAAGTCCTCACAGTCGAAAAGAAAGAGGCCGAGGCCAAGATGGCTGAGGCCCAAAAAGAACTTCAAAATGCCCTGGCCACAAAAGAGGTCGAGATCAAGGCCGCAGATGAGAGGGCGTATGCTGAGGGGGCGGCCGACGTCAAGGAAGACTACAAAAAGCAAGTGAAGCAGGCATGCAACAAGGGTTTCACCCTTGATTGGAGCCGCCCTCAAAAAGCTTGATGTCCCTGAGGACTACCCCTTCAAAAATGCTGACGCCCTCTCCCTTCCATTCCTCCCTACTCCAAGCTAATCTAAAGACAATTCTAAGTCTGAGGAGGAAGCTTTGGTGAGGAAACCGAAAGAAGTTGTTGGGGCCAAGTCCCCTACTCCAAATGAGCAAGTCCTAGACTTGACTCAGGACGAGGAGGGTGAGGTCTTCAAAGACACAGTTCCTGAGAAGGCAACATCGGACGTGCCTATTGCCGACAAGAGTCTCAACCAAACTCTTCAAGAAATTGATGCCGAGCTCGCGGTTGAGAAGGCCGTCGAGATGTCTTCTCAGCAGTCTTCCGAACTCCAGACCCAACTGCCTAAAGACGCCGAAGAGTCTTAGTTTGATGCTTTTATCCTTTTTTCCCTACACCATGTACTTTCTTTGAAACAATGTAAGCTTTCTGTTTGGCTGATGTGTCTTCTTTCGAATGTAAATACAACTTCCTCTTTTGAATGCTTGTATGTTTGTCTTCATTGCATGACTTTATACTTAGAATAATTTGCATGTCTTCAACATTCACCTTAGTCTTTGCAATCTTCTCGAGGTGAAATACCTCGGTTATACTCACCAACGATTTACCTCGGCAAGTACATAAGTACTTCTTTTAACTTGTGAACTTCAACAAGTACTTAAACCAATCTTTCTTTGTCATAACCTTGGTTTCAACTTGTAAATTTAAAATTTCAACAAGTGTTAAACATGTCCTCGGTTTAACTTCAACTTGTAAACTTAAATTTCAACAAGCGTATTACCTTCGTTTAACTTCAACTTGTAAATTTAAGTTTCAACAAGTGTTAAACATGACCTCGGTTTAACTTCAACTTGTAAACTTAAATTTCAACAAGTGTTAAACATGACCTTAGTTTAACTTCAACTTGTAAACTTAAGTTTCAACAAGCGTTAAACTTGACCTTAGTTTAACTTTAACTTGTAAACTTAAAATTTCAACAAGCGTTAAACATAACCTCGGTTTAACTTCAACTTGTAAACTTAAATTTCAACAAGCGTTAAACATGACCTTAGTTTTAACTTCAACTTGTAAACTCAAGTTTCAACAAGTATTAAACATGACATCAGTTTAACTTCAACTTGTAAACTCAAGTTTCAACAAGTGTTAAACATGACATCGGTTTAACTTCAACTTGTAAACTTAAATTTCAACAAGTGTTAAACTAATTTTAGCTTGTACATTCTACCTTGCCAGGAACCATTTTCCAACTCTCTGCCCCCGAATGTGAACTTAAATTCCACTTGGGTTCTCATTATGCATGCATTCCAGAAACTTTGTTAACTATCTTATTAGTCATAAGTGTAAAAAATCAAGCTAAAACTTTATTTATTGCTTTGGCTAATAACAAAGAACAAGAAAGTCTAATGATAAAAAAATTTCAGATTGCAAGTATTCCAGGGCCTTGACAACTCTTTGCCTTCATTATCTTCAAGCTGATATGCCCCATTGCTCAATACTGAGATGATTCTATAGGGTCCCTCCCAATTCGGGCCAAGCTTGCCCTCTCTGGGATCCTTCTTGTTGCCGACGACTTTTCTCAAGACGAGGTCACCGACCAGAAACTCCCTTGGGTTGACCTTCTTATTATAAGCCCTAACAAGCTGCTGCTGGTATGCCGCCAGCTGAATTGCAGCTTCTCCCTTCTTTCTTCTAGTAGATCTAGATCTCAAGCTAATAATACATCATTAGACCCATTCTCTATTCCCTGAGTTCTGATCCCTGGGATGCCGACTTCTAGTGGGATTACTGCTTCTGTGCCATAAGCCATGGCAAATGGGGATTCCCCCGTTGATCTTCTCGGTGTAGTCCGATATGCTTAGAGTACATTGCGCAATTCATCCACCCACTTTCCCTTTGTTGCTTGCAGCCTCTTCTTTATCCCATCCAAGATGACTTTGTTGGATGCTTCTGCTTGTCCATTGCTTTGGGAAAAACTCAGGGTAGAAAAATAATTCTTGATTTTGAATTTTGCACAGAAGATCTTGATTAGCTTACTGTCAAATTGTGTTCCATTGTTTACAACTATTGCTCTTGAGATCCCAAACCTGGTGATGATATTCTTTCATATGAAGTTCTTCACATCCACGTCTCAAATCTTGGCAAGAGGTTCAGCTTCTATCCACTTGGTGAAGTAATCCGTTGCTACCAGCAGGTACTTCCTTTGCCCAGTTGCTTGGGGCAATTTTCTAACAAGATTCATGTCCCATTGGGCAAACGGCCAAGGACTGGATACTGGGTTTAGGTCTGCTGCTAGTTAGTGTATCAGAGGTGCAAACCTTTGGCACTTTTCACACTTTTTGACATAGGTTCTGTATCTTTTTGCATGTAGGGCCACCAATACCCCTACGTAATGGCTCTATGAGCAAGTGATCTGCCTCCAGCGTGGTTTCCGCATACTCCTTCTTGTATTTCGTATAGAAAATCTTCAATTTGTGAAGGATGTACATACCTCAAAAGGGGTCCAGTGAATAATCTTCTGTAGAGATGTCCCTCTGCTGTCAGGCAAAATCTTGCCGACTTCAGTCTGATCTTATGTGCCCCCTTGTGATCATCTGGCAGTTTTCTTTTTTTCAGGAATGCTATTATTTCATCCATCCAGCTTGGTCCCATGTCCACACACATTGCTTCACGCTCTGTGGTCAGTGGTTCGATGCTCGGGCCCGACAAGTAGTCAACCATTATCGTCCTTGCCTTTCTAGGTTGTATTGCACTAACCAGGTTGGCCAGGGCATCGACATGACTGTTATCAACTCGGCTAATCTGCTGTAGTCGGCAATTCTAAAACAAGGCCACCAATCTACCAACCTCCTTTACATAGGTCAACATCCTTTCATCTCGGGTTGCGAACTCGCCTGTTGTCTGGTTGACTATAAGCTGAGAGTCACAGAAGACTATCACCTCATCTGCTTCTACTGCTATTGCCAGTTTTAGTTCTACAATCAGTGCTTCATACTCTGCTTCATTGTTTGAGGCCTTGAACCCCAAACGAATGAATTGTTCTAGTATCTGTCAATCTGGAGATACCAATACTACTCCTACCCCCGCTCCTTGTCGGTTTGAACTCCCATCAATAAACAGTCGAAAGAAGTCGTTGATGTAAATGCTACAGGGCCTGAGTTTTTCTTTCCTCTGTTCTGTTGCCCTCGGCTGGGCTCTTCTTTATTTGTTTGGACATCGTTCACTTCGGCTCAACGGAGCCCGATGTACGATGGCTCATGGTGTGAACTCGGCCACGAAGTCGGCCAAAACTTGGCCTTTGATTGCTGTTCTGGGTCTGTATTTCAGGTCATACTGGCCTAAGGCCACTGCCCATCTGGCTATTCTACCTGTCAGATCTCCCTGCTGCAACAAGGACTTCAAAGGATGCTCAGTTAGCACCGCAATTTTGTGGGCTTGAAAGTAATGGTTCAACTTCTTTGAAGCCATTACTAAAGCCAGTGTTAACTTCTCCAAGGGTAAATATTTGATTTCTGCATCAGCCAGGGTTTTGCTTACGTAATAAAGATCCATTTGTTCTCCTTTTTCTTCTCGGATTACCACTACACTTACCGCATGCTCCGAAACTGCTAAATATAGGAATGGCTCCTCTCCAGGTTCTAGATTTGAGAGAATTAGAGCCGTTGTCAAATGCTTCTTCAAGTCGGCCAAGATGACTTCGCACTCTTCTGTCCATAAGAAGTCTGTGGCCTTCTTCACTAAGCTGAAGAAGGGTTTGCATTTATCGGAACTTCTGTTTATGAACCTATTCAGGGCTGTAGCCCTTCCAGTCAACATCTGTACTTGCTGCGCCGATGTTGGGCTTTTTAGTTCTAGGATGGCCTTGATCTGATCTGGGCTGGCCTCAATGCCCTTTCTAGTTATCAAGTATCCCAAGAACTTACCAGATCCAACTCCAAATACACACTTCGATGCATTGAGTCGGAGCCAATATGTTTTTAAGATGTCAAAGACTGTCTTTAAGTCTTCTAGATGGTCCTTAGGTTCCCTGGTCTTCACGACCATGTCATCGATGTATACCTCTACTGTTCAGCTAATTAGGTGTCTGAACATCTTCGTTACCAATCTCTGGTAAGTTGCCCCTGCATTTTTCAACCCAAAAGGCATTACTCTGTAGCAATACAGCCCTTTTGGGGTGATAAACGCAGTCTTCTCCTTATCTGGGGGGTACATGGCTATTTGATAGTACCCCCTGTAGGCATCTAGGAAGCTCATCCTACCATGCCCTGAAGTGGCATCCACCAATTGGTCAATCTTGGGTAATGGGAAATTGTCTTTGGGACAAGCCTTGTTCAGGCTGGTAAAGTTCACGCAGACCCTCCATTTATCATTCTTTTTCTTCACCACCACGGTATTTGATAGCCATGTCGGGTAATTTACCTCTCAAATGGCTTTAGCCTCCAGAAGTTTGTCTACTTCCTCTTCCACTACCTCAACATGCATTAACGTCGGTCTTCTTGCTCGTTGGATTACAGGTTTGGCCGACCTGTCTACGTTCAGTTTATGGCAAGTGACCTCAGGGTCAATGCCAGGTATCTTGTAAGGCGTCCAGGAAAATACTTCAATGTTTGCTTTCAAGAAAGCCTTAAGTTCTTTTTTCTCTTCCTCGGCTAAGCCCGAGCTGAGAAGGAAGAAGCGTTCTTCATCCCCAGGTTCGACAAGGATTTTCTTCAGGGCTTCTTCACTCTTCTCAGTTGGCTCTTTGCCGACATCATCTAGGACTTCTACGTCCTCGTCTTTGATCTCTACTGTCTCTAGTTCGTGTATGCTGTAGGTGGATTTCATTGCTGCCATGGAGTAGTTCTTTGCCTGCAGCTGATCCCTTCTGACCTCCTCTATCCCATGCTCTGTTGGGAACCGCAATAGCTGATGCAGTGTTGAGGGAACAGCCCCCATTGCATGTAGTCATGGCCTCCCCAGTATAGCATTGTAGGGGGACAGTGTGTCGATTATGGTGAATTCTTTCTTCACCCTCTTGGTGCCAGCATGTACCTCTAAGCTTGCTGCTCTCAGTGGCCACGTCGGCATTCCATTGAACCCAACCATTGAGCTATTGGACTGCTCCATATCGTCTGGGTGAAGGCCAAGCTCCTTGTAACACTTGACATACATGATGTCACAAGAGCTGCTTTGGTCAATTAAGATGCGTTTCACTTGGCACTCCCCAACCTGGAGGGATACTACCAAGGCATCGTTATATGGATGCTGCACCATCTCAATGTCGGCTTCAGTAAAAGACACTACTGGTCCCTGGCACTCCTCGGCCCAAGGTCTTTTCTCCCAGACCTGGTACACATACTGCAAGTGCTTTACCTTCTGGGTCTCCCCCCGTATTTCGTTTTCGTTGACCTTCGAGTGAATTACATTAATTACCCGAGGTCCGCTGGCCTACAGTTGCTGTGCTGGGGGAGGTGGAGCTGCTGGTGCCTGAGGCAGTCTTGCCTACTCTTCCCTTGTCCTGGCTTCATCTGCAAGGTCCCTTAAATAGCATTGCCTTACCAGGTCTTCCAAGTGTGCTTTCAGGGCTCTGCAACCCTGAGTCAGATGCCCATCTTCATTGTGGTAAGCACAATGCTTACCAAGGCTTCTTCCCATAAACTCTCTTGGTACCCTTGTTGGTGCTCTGAAATAGGGTTGGGTTCGGATTTTATCCAGGACTTTGTGAATTGGAATTCGGAATACAATTGTGACTGCCTGTGCAGCCCTCAGTCCTATCTCTTGTTTGTTGGATCCATTGTTACCTCAGCCTCGCTTCGGTGAGCCGTTTCCTTTCTCTTGCTTTGTCTCCTTAGTCCGTGGCTTGTCCTTCTCGACTTTGGCATATTTCTCAATTCTGGCCATGAGCTCTTCCATACTTTTTGGCAATGTCTTTGCCAATGACTTTCGTAGTGGACAATCATCTTTTAGGCCGTTCTTGTCAATTTTCACAGCCATCAGGGCATCTACCCTTAACGGCTATAGTTTGTTTGTCACGAACCTGGCCACAAACATCTCGGCTAGGCCTTCCTAGGTCTTCATAGTTCCTTTTGGCAGTTTGTGAAACCAATCCAATGCGATTTCCCCAAAGAATGAGGGAAACACCTTGCAAAGCAACAACTCATTCCCAGTGTACAATGCCATCGAGTTCAAGTATAAACCGACGTGAAAGTTGGGGTCCGACTTATCATCGTATATCTGGAACCTCGACATACTGAATCTTTTTGGGGCCTCAAATTTGTCCAACTCTACCGAAAATAGTATTCTCGGCTTAACAGGGGAAGTTACCTCGGCATTTTGTTGCTTCCTCTTGAGGTAATCTCTCAAGTCCTCTTTGGTCCACCTAGGAGCTCGGCTATCTCCTGACTTCAGCCTTTTAGGTGCACTACTCTTAGCTTCATTGTGAGCCCTCTTCAACCTTTCTCTATCAGTTGCGTCGAAGCACAACACCTGCCTTTGAACATGCCAATGTTCTTTGGGGTCTGCTTCCTTAGTGCGATGTGTTCTTCGAGATTCTTTCCTTCTCAACTCTCCTCGCCCTACCTCTTTTAAAGGCCGGTGAGAGTGTTTTTCGCTCTTGGTGTGCTGGGGGGCTACAGGGATTGTTTTACGCTTCCTTCGGGCATTGGTCATTGAATCGGCATGTCTGCAATGAGCAGTGGCTGCATGATGTTGTTTTGCATTATGAAATTGACGACCGATTGTAGGTTTGCCAATTTGTTTGCCATCCCCTTTATCTCTTCGTCCCTCCGTAGGCATCTATCCTTCCATACCTGGAGATTATCCTCGTTATAGTACTCGTTTCGGTCTAATTTCTTCTGTACGTCGCCCTCTTGGCCGACGTCCTTTCCTTCGTGATTCTTATCACGAGCCTCTTCGTTGCAGTTGTCTCCTTCGACGTCAAGGTCAATAGGTTTTCCACTCCCAGTAGGAGTGTCGTCCCCAACCTTCTTTCTCTGTTCATCGTTGGCCATCTATTCTTCTTTCTTTCCCATAGACGGCGCCAAATTGTGTGTGTCAATTTCTGACCACACTGCCAAATTAGTACTTAGCTGGAGAGCACTGGTAGAATAGATTAGTCCCGAACAACCTGCAACAGAAAGAAGAAATTCTAGCGGCAGTTTATCCACCCAGGGGCACTCCGATAATCAAGTCAGTTATCTCTCAAAGATAGCAAAAGAGCTAAACTCACTATTCAGAATATAAATTGCGTACCTTAGACCCATTGGGGGTGCCTCTATTTTATAGCCCACTCAATCCTAGTCCCAATAGAAGCCTAGCTTTAATGGACTTCAGCTCAGTGCTTGTCTTGGACTCTCCAATAGATAAAGATAAACTCCCTAAGAGCTTTATCCTTATTCAGGTTGAGTTCTTTCCTCATTCTAGGACTCTTGTCCCTTATCCGCTTATCTCAGACTCCGATATCTTCGGAGATAACCTCGGCCTAGCCGAGATCATCTCAGCGTCACGATCAGGATACGTGGCACCTCGACTGACACTGCGGCGTCACCTTGGCTATGTGTTGGTACTCAAAAAATATGTCCCCATACAAAACGAAAAAAGAAAAGGAAAAAGAAAAATCGATGGAGAAAAAGTCATGTCTTTGCCGTGCGCACTTTAACCAGTTATAAACAATATGACTTGAATTCATTTTGGCATGGGGTGGGTGATATTTTAAAAAGAGACTACAAATTCAGAATTCATAACTTGGGTTAACAAATTATTTGAAAAGTAAATGTGTGGTTGAAATTTCGTTCATGTATTGTAGGATTTATGTATAAAAGGAATTTGAATCATATATTGGTGTTTTCGGATAAAATTTTGAGTTTGTAATATTGTTGGATTTTAAATAAGAAGTTCTACATTTATTACTTTTTGTATCTCATATTTAGTATACATTCTTATGTGTCAGTACATCATTAATAAAATGAATCTTATTAATCAGGTCTATTTCTAATGTAACATTAACACATGAGATTATATATACTAAATATAATATAAAAATATGATAAATGTAACATTATTTTATTTTCAATTATATCCCAGTCATATAACACAATTCCCCCCGCCCGCGCCCCCCTAATTCTATGCACCTATTACATAATTGGATTTTTAAATGATTAATTTGTTTCAAAATCTTACTTATGATCTATTTTTTAAAACAAAATTTGATGATGCAGTAATGTGTAATCAATTTAATTTTATTAATAAATATACTAATCAATTAGTTGGCCAATTGAAGAGAATCTACCGCGATTCCATACATATTCGTTACTAGAAAATTTATAAGACGGAAAAGTTGGAAATCTATTTACCGCAATATGAAAAGTACAACTTTAGTTGTGCACGAAAAAAGTTGTATCCATGTATTGGTAATTTCTTTTAAAGAAATTCTATGGTACAAGGTGTACCATATGTTCTAATTACAATATTTTTTATTTTTTGATATGATTTATTGAGGTATTTGTTATTACTTTGTTATACACATTGTGGTGTAAGTTGTGACTTATTATTAAGTCAATTATAACATTACTTTAGTTATGATCTAATTTTTTTTTTTTTTATCTATACCTTATGTGGGTGTTTGAGAAATGGATTTTTATGTAGGTTTTTTTAGTTGTAGGATATTATTGGATAAAAAAAATTTGTTGTTTGGAAAGATAGTTGAATTTTTTTGTGATTTGATGTGATGTTTGTGAGAAAAAAGTGAAATGATTATAGAGTTGGATGTGATATTTTATTTGGATTTGTTTTTTTTTTTAGTTTTGCAAAAAGTTTGTCTTTTAGTGAAAAAAAAACCCAACACACAAACTTTCCAAATACCACCATGTGATGTTTAGTTATAATTTTATTTTTTATTTTTTACTATGAAGGGAGAAATACAAGTCAGTGGACGTTAAAAAATAAAAAATAAAAAAAGTAAAAAAAAATTCAAATGAATGAAAAAATTTGTAAACATTAATAATTAAATGTATAAATTTTTTCATTTGTTTGTAATTTTTTTTTTTTTTTTTTTCAAAGGGCACTAAGGCATAATTTTCCCTACTATGGATGTGTACCGTGGTATTACTCTTTTTTTAGAAAAATGTTAAAATAACATTAATTAATTTATTTATTTTTGTGTACCGTGGTATTACTCTTTTTTTAGAAAAATGTTAAAATAACATTAATTAATTTATTTATTTTTTGTTTGAATTGCCAGTAAAGTTGCTTTCAGAGGTCTCTATCAGCTCCGTTTTTGTTTTTTGGTTATAACTTCCTTCTTTATTTAAGTACAGAGGTTGGTTCAAGTCATTCTCCAAACTATCAAAAATGCTCATTTAAATACAGAGGTTGTTTCAAGTCACTCTCCAAACTATCAAAAATGCTCATTTAAATACAGAAGTTGTTTCAAGTCATTCTCCAAACTAACAAAAATGCTCTCAACTTGCATTCAACACCTAAAATCCCAACCCCTATGGATCCTCATCCTCTCTTCTCTTGGTTTCCTTTCTCTCTACAAACACACCTTCTCTCTCCTCAAATTGGTCTTCATCACCTTCCTCAGGCCTCCCAAGAACCTCAAGGAAAACTATGGTTCATGTGCACTCATCACTGGATCCACAGATGGGATTGGAAAAGCCTTTGCTTTCCAACTAGCCCAAAAGGGTCTCAACCTCATACTTGTAAGTAGAAACTCCCAAAAGCTCAGATCAGTCTCAAGTGAAATTCAAGCCCAATACCCACATACCAAGATCAAGGTGGTGGTGTTGGACTTTTCCGGCGACATCACAGAGGGGATCAGGGTGGTGGAGGAGGCAGTGGAAGGGGTGGAGGTGGGTGTTTTGGTGAATAATGTCGGGGTTTCGTACCCGACAGCGAGGTTTTTTCATGAGGTGGAGGAGGAAGTGTGGAGAAGGGTGGTTAGGGTTAATTTAGAAGGTACAACTAGGGTTACAAGAGCTGTTTTGAAAGGGATGATTGAGAGGAAGAGAGGTGCAATTGTTAATGTTGGCTCTGGTGCTGCCATTGTTGTTCCTTCTCATCCTCTCTATGCTGTTTATGCTGCTAGCAAAGCGTATGCCCCTCTCTCTCTCTCTCTCTCTCTCTCTCTCTCTCTCTCATTCATTACCTGGAATATGAAAGAAAAAACAAATACCTTGAAAGCAAATACCTTGTATGTTTTTTTATAAATATACTAGATTCAATTTTTTTTTGAACTACTTTTTATTCAATAGAATATTATTAGTACATCAGTAAGTTAAGTCCACGTTGAAGCTAATTAACTACGCATAACCTAATTAGCTATCATACCTTTTTTAGGGTTTAATTCCTAAGAAAGTCTTGGGTTCAATTCTTCTTAGCAGAATTGAATTAAGGGAGTTTAAACACTTAGATACTTTGTTAAGAGTGAAATTTTTTTTTTTCATAGGTGTTAATCTCACAGTTAACAATTAATATTTGCTGATAAAGAAAAATAAAAAATAAAAAAAGTTAATGTTGAAGGTTTCTCAATAAACTCGAATTTTAAATCTCCTTTTAGAAATTTAGAGATATACCATCACTGGAGATACAACCACATGATCTATATACTAGAATTATTACCAAGAATTTTTAATGTGTAATTTAATTTAATCTGCATATCGACTTGAGAATAGAATTTCAATTGTACAGCTTCATTTTGGATAATGTTCTTGATAATTTTTTTAACCCATTTTTGTTTTTGGTATCTCTTCTTTGATTAGGTTATGTCAAATTGTTCTATGTACATACCATAATTTTTTCAACTTAGTTCGCATTACCCAAACTTGGTTTACATTGAAAATATTGTTTGAGGGGCATATGTAAAAAGTTATTTGAGTATATGGTGTTACAAATATGCACATCATAAGTCTATGAGCCACAAGGCATTTGCTTTTCTTTTTCCGAATGTTTGGGTGACAAGAATCTTGAAAAAAATATGAGAATTTTATTACTAGTAGTAAAATTTCTATCTTTTATGAAAAGATAATAAAATTTTAAATAATGTGAGTCTAATTATTATTTTTATTTTTAAATCAATAACATTTTTTCTATGAGAATCCTATGGGAAAAATCAAATTCTTAAATTTCTTAACATTTTTGTCATTCATACTTAATTTAAATAAATACACGAACACTTACCTCTCTCTCTAGAATTTGGGTTCTTTTTTGATCTAAAAGCTTGCAGGGTCTAAAAATAGAACAAAAATTTGAATAAAGTTTCGTCGCTCGAACTTCCCCCCCTAATCCCCCGAATGCCCAAAACGATGTCATTTTGGGCATTCTTTTTTTTTTTTTTTTTTTTTTTTCAACGAGTCTGAGACAGAGGGAGAGGGAGAAGGAGGGAGAGAAAGAGAAAGAGGGAGAGGGAGAGAAGAGAGGGGAGCAGCAGCTCCGACCGCCTCCGACCGCCGTCGTCAAGAATAGCAGCTCCGATCACGATCATCACCATCACAAAGAATAGTCGCCTGCATGACCCGTCATCTCGTCGCAACTCCGGCCCCGCCTCCGCCTCCGCCTCCTCCTGTGGTTATGGCCTTCTCCAGTCCTCCTCCTCCTCTCCCTGTGGTTATGGCCCCCTCCAGTCCTCCTCCTTCCTCCTCCTCCTTTCTCTTCTCTTCTCCTTCTCTGCTTCTGAAAAAAAAAAAGAAAAAAAAAAATTTGGGGGATTCGGGGGAGCTCATTTTCGAGCTCCCTAGCATTACTCCAAAAATTTAGTACTGCAATTCAACATCATTTTATGTTGTGTCATCATCAATAAAAAATTACAAAATAAAATTAAATAAACATTTCGCCTCTCTCATTAATCTAATTATGTAGTCCATAAACTTCACACTGATTAATGATACCGTCATATTAGTGTTATACATAATATTTATTTATCATTAATATGCATCCAAATGTCAATTGAATGTGACTATATTTAAACTTACCATTTTAAAATAAAAAATTAATGAATATAATTTTTCATTTTAAAATTGTCATTATTTCATTATTTGAATAGAAAAATTTGGAAATGGAATGATTTTTTCTTTTTTCTTTTTATTTTTGCAATTTTCCATTTTCATTGTTTGATGAAATTTGGATGCAGATATGTTGATCAATTTTCAAGAAGCCTACACGTGGAATATAAGCATTTTGGGATACATGTGCAGTGCCAGGTTGGATTTTTCATATAGGGACCCATAAAATTTGTGTGAATGAAATTAATTTTAAAAATTGATTTGGGATTTAAATTTAATTATTATATAATAAAATTATACTTAAAAAGAATGTTTGGTTTCAGTTTTTTAAAAATTGAGTTTTTTATTTTTTGTATTTTTTTATTTTTAGTGAATATTTTTAAAATTTTAAGTAATTTTTTTACTTTTTTAAATGCACATTACTTAGATGTATCTAAAATAATAAAATATTTTTGAAAAAATATTTTAAAAAATTAATAAATACACAAAAATATGAAAATGTATTAAATTTTCGTATGTTTTTTTATTTTTTTTTTGTTTTAGTGTATTTTTTAAAGATTTTTTCACAAATATTATATTTTTTAAGTGTATTTATGTTAGATGTGTTTAAAAAAATTTTAAAAAAATGCTTAAAATATTAAAAAAAATTCATTAAAAACGTTAAAATACGAAAAATAAAAAAGTGAAATTTTTTAAAAACTGTTTTCTAAAACTGGAACCAAACAAAATAATATAATTATAGAATTTTTATACATAATTTATGATAACAATATGTGGTAGTATCATTTGAAAAAGGGAAAATCACGTGTCAATGATTTTTCAAAAACTTAATTATCAATACATGAAAACATTTATTATTTTATATTTTAATATCTATAAAATTTACCATTAATTTGAAAATATTTTTGTAAATATACAATTTTCCCTATGAAAATTAAGGAGATCAAGATGTCACTCATTATTACCAAAATATATATATATATATATATCTCACATCATCTTATATATAGATTCTGTTTTGTATCATTATTTCATTTGAAATGAATCAATTGCCGTTTGACAATTGAATTTTTTAGTTGACCTTTTGAATTTTAATTTGGGATTAAAAGTTTATTTGGTTTGGATTATTTGTCTTTTTTAATTTTTATAAAAAAAAAAAGTAAAATAATTATGATTTGAATGTGATATCTTTTCTTATTAATTTATTTAATTCAATTTGTCTTTTATACTTTTTTTAGTCAAAAAGTCATTGCCAAACAACCTCTCAGACAATAATTTTGTTGAATTGCTTTTTGAGTAAATTTTTTTTGACTCCAAGATTGTTGTTGAGCAGGCTCTATTGTTCCAGAAAAAAGGTTAGGAAAATTATTATGAATTTATGTGCGATTAAGATTAATTGGTATATTATAGAATTCATATATATGGAATAAATTTAAGTCTTATAATAATATTTCTCAATAAAATTTTAGATAAATTTTCTATGGTTGTAACAATATTAATTGTTGAATTTAATGCATTGCATGGTATGTCTACACGTTAGCAATGAACAGTTTGTCGTTAGCGATGTGGAATTAATTTTGGTGCAGTCAGATTTTGATCGTTTCTATGAATTACTCCTTCCATTTAACATGGTAGTTGAAATATTCCCACAATAAAAGCAACCTGAGTAAATTTAGGAAAAGGGGTCAGTTCTGTGCTCAAAACATTGTGGTATTTTCGTTTGAAGTGTATTATGATTTTATTTTTATGATTCAAATCGTTATTTTATAGAATTTGTTGAGTATTTTATGCTTACCAAAAATCATATTAATCGGATATCAACAATTATATGATCGATAACCAAAAAAATAAATAATAAGTTTTTCTTTTGAAAAATGGCATAAACAATATGCAATTCGATCATATAGTTATTGATATCCGATTAATATGATTTTTGGTAAGTATGAAGCACTCAGCAAACCCTACAATATAATGGTTTAGATCATAAAAATAAAATCATAATATATCTCAAACGGAGGCATCACAGTCACTGCTGTGCTTTGAACACAGCAGGACCCCTGTTCTATAAATTTATGCACATAAAAGTACAATCTTTTTATAAAGAGTGGGACCCATATGAATGGGAGGTGTATTTGGTATTCACCCTTTGTGAGAGGATTGCGTCCTATTCTTTGTTTAGTTTCTGTATTCTTAATATTACTGAAGCAATAGTCATGCTGAGAATCCAAAAATCAAATATGAAATAAAAATGTATATAAATAGATAATATTTTATAAAATGTATTGACATGACTTTTCTTTGATAGATAAGTCATAAGTTTTATACTAAAAAATAGATATTACAATGAGACTTATTACACACCTAGAGGCAACACGTCCTTTGAGGAGGGAAACATATGCCTAGCTTCTATACTAAAATCTAACAACAACTTACAAAGAGAATCCAAAAGTTAGGCCAAGCAACAATCAACGGACAAGCCTACGATTTCGTAGGAGTCTTACGACTTAATTCTTAGACTTGATAGAAAGGCTAACCTCTTGAGTAAGTTTAAGATTAGCGATTCTTTCAATGAGCTTTTTCTTGATTTCTACTTTTGAAGATGGGTTTGTCCGTAGAACAGTGAAAGTTCCATCCGAAAGGGATTACAGAGCTCCTTTGGAACGTGAAAATCGTCTAAGGGCTAACACATTTATATTACCCACATCCTCGATTTCTTTCTCTACATTTGAAGCCTCTTCATTCAGAATATCTTTTGAGGGGTTGCTCACTTTCAAAGAGGAGCAATTCGTATTAAGCACGCTCTTAAGCTTCGCACAAAAAGAAGCCTCCTAATTGGCTACACAAGTATTGAGAATATCAAATGTATTCGATGAAGATTGAGGAGGTGTAGGAACAAAGTTACCCATATGAGCATTAACGACGTCTTTGCCTTTTTTCTTTTTCACTTCAACCCATTCACTTGGTTTGCCTTCCTCTTTCGTCTCGACCACTTCTTTGCCCTTTCACTGTTGTTTGAGTTTACTTGAGCTTGAGTTATCTGTTTACTTGGACACAAACTTGTAGCATGACCAAATATTTTGCATTCTCCACACACTTGGGGTTTCCAAGGAACTTCTACTTTGATTTCGAACGGTTCTTTATATCCTAAATTTACAACAAAGGAAGGTGGAATCTCTTTAATAGCTTCTACCTCAATACAAATTCTAGCAAATGTTAATAGGCTATGGTTTTGGGTAAATTCATCAAGGTACAATGGATTACTGATAAAACTTGCTATGTAAATCAATCCCTCATCAATCCGAAGTGTTGGAATTATGGTTTTTATAGGTTTATTTTAGGCCAACTTTGAGCCCAAACATGAGTGGGTCCCACACGTCTTTTGGGGTGGGTCCAAGAGGTGACGTGTTCCTTGCCGAATGGCGAGTCACACGGTGCAAATGCTTCATTAAAACCATTTATGAGTAAATGGGAAGTTGACGTTGTTTTTGGGCTCATGGAATGGACAATTAAAGAATAAAATATGGATTTTCTTGTAAAGCTTGTCCCACATTGAAACTTTAAGAGAGCTTGTGTATATATGTAAGCTCTAGGTAGTAACACTTGGGTTGGGTCCCAAGGGGGACCCCAAATTTGTAAAAGAGAGGAGTTATGGACAAAATGGGCCTTAGCCCAAACCACCACACACGTGCGCACTGCCGCCGACCGTGTCAGGTCAGGTGTGGGTACAGGTTGTGGGTTGAAACTGTTCTAACTTTAATTTTTGGACAAAATTTGTTTAAACTTTTTCAAAGCGGGAAAATTTAGGTTGCGTTTGGTAGAGCTTTAGAATTATGATTTAAGAATAGAGTTGTATTTTGAGTTTATGAATTTTGAAATTATTATTTGAGTGTGGAAAATTTGTTTGGTTATGAGTTTTGAAAAAGAGTTTGAATTGAGTGATGCAACATATGATATTGAAAAGTAGGTATTTTGAAAAGTGTTTTGAAAAGTGGGTGTGGAATTAATTTTTTAAAGCTGTAACCAAACAATATACTCAAATTAAGGGATAGAATTAAATTTCAAAAGCTCTACCAAACAGAGCCTTAATTTTTCTAAACACAATTAATTCAAATTTTTGCCTCTAACTATCTGAAATTCCCTTCTACTACCCAGCAGATTCAAACTATCTAAACAGTTATAAAACTGCCCAGATAGATTCAAAATTGCAAGCAAATCTATTTAAACAGTTTTTGCACCTGTTCAGTTTGAAGTTGCAGCAATTCGGATTTGTCCAAAAGTCACCATTTATGCCTATAAATAGAGGACTCATTCTAGTAGATTTTCACAATGGAAAACATCCAGAAAATTCTTTCCTTTCCCGTTTTTTCACTCTTGCATTTTTATTCTTCATTCTAGTTTTTTAGAGAAATATTTAAGAGTATAAAACACAAGTTTGGTTCGCCGTACAGATTATTTGGAGTGCTACTACAATCTGTGAAGATCATTATATCCTGGGAGATAGACACCATTTATCCATAAGCACCGAAGTGGGGCGAATCTCTCGTAAGGACAGAGTGTCACACACTCGACTTGATCTTTTAAATATTTATTCAGTTCTGGAAATAAATTTTGTAAGTAATTTATTTTTATTTGTTTGATTTGTTTCAAGTTATTTATTTTACATAGAAAATTGTTCAAACAATTTTAACACAGATTCAAATTATTCTGTTTAAACAAAATTTTTCGTTTGTTTCCTTTCTTCTTTTCTTCTTCTTATAGAAATTATTTTCTGTGGTTTTAAAAAATAATATTTGATTAGAAAAACAAATAGTAGTAATATGCTGTTTATTTTCTTTGACAACTAGTAGTAATATACTGGTAGTCATTAATAATTCAGAATATTTATTTGTGAAGTGGGTCATAAATTAATTTTGACTTTCAGAAATAATTTCTGAATTTTTATTAATTTAAATTCTACTGTCAGTATTTTAATTTTTGAAGTGTTACAGAAATATTTTTCTGTGTGGAATTAATTTATTTAAAAAAATTTTATTTTATTTTCAAATTAATTAGAAATAAAAGTTACAATTCTTATTTCTTTTATTTTTACAAAATTTAATTCTGTAGTTTTGGTTTAAATTTTATATTTACTATAAAATTCTAATTATAACTTTGTTTTATAATTTAGAATTCATAACTACTGAAACTAATGCTCAAACAAGTACTGGTGTGGTGGTTGCAATTGCTCCAACCCCTTCTCCTTTTATGACTGTTCCAATCAATCATAGTAAAAAGCCAGAGAAGTTCTTAGGAATTGATTTTAAAATATAGCAGTAGAAAATATTGTTCTATCTTACTACTCTAAACCTGGCACGTTTCTTCCGTGAAGATGCTCCTACTCTAAAAGAAGATAAAACCGACCGGCAAGTGGTTGTTGCGGTCGATGCTTGGAACATGCTGATTTTCTTTGCCGGAACTACATCTTGAACAGACTTGACAACACATTATACAACGTCTACAGCCCTATCAAGATGGCAAAGGAATTTTGGGAGTCTTTAGAGAAAAAGTACAAAATCGAAGATGCTGGCTCAAAGAAATTTGTGGTTAGCAAATTCCTAGGTTTTGTGATAGTTGATTCTAAGACTGTGATCAGCTAAGTTCAAGATCTCCAACTCATTCTACATGACATTTATGCAGAAGGCATGTTTTTCAGTGAATCCTTCCAAGTTGCTACCTTAATTGACAAATTACAACAAGGCTGTAAGAAATTCAAGAACTACCTCAAACACAAGCACAAATAAATGCTTTAGAGGAATTGATTGTGCATTCGAGGATTGAAGAGGACAATTGCAATTCTGAAAAACGGGCTGGTAAGTATCCAATGGAGTCTAAGGCAAATGTGGTGGAATATGCTCCAAAAGTAAAGAAACGAAAGTATTCTGGGGAAAGTTCTGCACAAGGCTCTAAAGGAGGGGAAAATAAGAAGTACAAGTTTAATGAAAAATGTTACATCTGTGATAAAGAGATACATCAGGCCAAAGATTGTCGTAGTAAATGCAAAGGTGTAGACGTCCCCGAACGCCCCGGGAGGATGACTCCCGTTTTGTTCGTTTATGGGTCTACTACAGTTCGGACTCGATTTGTTGTCGATTCTTAATCTGAACCAAAGAGTCTAAATCCGGCAAATCGTTTTGAGAAAACAGATTTTTGAAAAGAAGTGCCAAACATGGACTGCTTTGCCAGATACAGAGTCGCAACCTAAATATTTTTTTAATGGGGAAATTTAGGAAACCCTGACTCAGTGCCAAAGGCCACGTGTCTGTCATCACCAAAGTTGCCTCGGCTCGGGAACTTGGGTACGATTGGAGAAGGTCAGCTATGAGCACCCCCTCTCGCCCGATCCGAAGATCGGCCTCTACTAACCACGATATCTTGTTTTGAAAACATTACGCGTTCTTATTTCGGTTATTAGCCTAGAATTACTATGTTATGCGCACAACAAACAAGTATAGACCAAATCGCCTAAATTTGAACAAAACATTTCATGTTTGTTTTGAAAATGGTTTACTACTCGCAAGTAGGCTAAAATGCAGGTTTTGCCACCCTCGAGTGGGCTTTTAAAAAAGATGGTTTTGCCACTATCTAATGGGCTTAAAACTCACAGTTTTAATGCATTATCCTAATTTAAGCAATTCGACCTCCATCCACAGGCATTCGAGCAGTTATATCACATAAGCAGCTAGCCTCATGGTAATCATGCAATTATGGCAACACTCACACGCATGCGGTATGTTAAAGCATAAAAGCTCACCTAGTACTCCAAGCCAAAACAGGAACTAGTTAGTAATCATATGCATGATTTTAGTTCATGTTTAAAATGGCTAATGCAACACATGCAAAGATGCAATTCTAACAGGCTCGGCTATCCTAAACATGGCATGTGAAATGCTACAACTAACACGTATTCAATTTGGAATTGAAATACAGATCACGATTAGAATGATGTACGAGCAGGTGCATGCAAAACAGATGAATGAATGCAAACATGCTATCATACTGTATACTAATTTGAATATGCCCTAAACTAACCATTAAAAGCTAGTAAATAAAAGAGAAGAAAGACTTGGTGTTAGAAGATATACACACACTCACGCACACTTATTACACAATTGCCCTCGCTCGAAGGGTCCGAATAAATATTACAGTCCGAATAAATAATACTAAATTAATTATTACAGAATTTCTAATTAATTAACAAATTAAATGCAGAAAGAAGGTGGCCACAGCCCCGTCTTGGGATGCGTGAATGATGCATGCTTGATCCGTCTCGCCTGGAAACTCGCTGCCATAGCACTATTGCCTCTGTTAACACTGCCCTGCTCCTCTGAGGACTGCCAAAGTCCAAGGGTATGCTCTTTGGATGTTGAGGAGTACCACCGACCAAGTAAAAACACCACCGGCTGAATGGGACGATCACTGGCCGCCTTTTAATCTATCGGCCACAGATTACTGGCCGGTCCGCACTGTATTTAGCCGACCGGCCAAATCTTCCTGCAGAACCTGCAATTGACAGCAGCAGAGGGCAAGCAGTGTATGGCATGGAATTTTCAGGCGAATGTATGCACGGATACACTCCCTATCATGTAATGGACTCAAGGGAGTGTGGCCCTTGACCCTCGGGCCATCAATCATTCATTTCAATGCATGATGGCCCAAAAGCCAAGTGTGCAACTTCGATATCAAATGAAATTCAAGCACAAAACACATCAAAGGGTCCCAACCCCTATCATGATTGATCAAGAGGCAAGAGATGCATGCTCAATGAAATGCAACCTAGGCATGGAGGCTAAGTATGCAACATGAACATGCGAATGAGCAATGTATACTAGGCGCGCAACGTAAACATGTAAGTAAACATGGCATGCAACAACATGCGATGATGGACTTAAACTAACATAGATAGCTCGCAAGCATGCCAAAATCAGTGGCCATTAGATGAAAATGAGACAATCGAAATGCGTGCACACATGCACGCAAATCGAGGACCAAACCTAAGGCATAAAATGCCACTCTACCAAAGCATGGCAAGGGATGCAAGATGGCATACAAGCATGTGAATTTCAGCACTGAAATATGATGCTAAATGGTCTCGAAACATGGAGATATGGCACCCGATGCATGGAATGAGCCTCGAAACTCAAAACTAGGTATATGTAATGACTTATAGCTATACAAAGCATGCATTATTTGACTATGAAGCACAAAGACAGAACTAAGGCAGTCCCAAAACATGGACATTTCTAGTTCAAAGCGTAGCCAAAAGGTGCTAGCATGATGGACTAAAATATCATGCAACTTTGACTAGCAAACATGAGTTGTATGGCAAGTATATGAAGCAAATGAAATCTCACCAAACCAGCCAAAATCAGTGAATAAAACATGTCAAAATATGCCCAAATAACCACTGAAATGCAGCCAACATATGCAAAAATGGTGAGTTCCTTTGAAAGGCCATGCAAGGGGTTACTTAACACATAAATGATGGACATTCAACAAGGCCAAACCAGCTCTGGAAATGGCCTATAGGGGTCCTAAAACCCACTGAAAAATGCCTGAACCAAGCTCAAGAAGTGTGTAAATATAGGCCCCTTTGTAAGGCCAAAAATGCAAGTAATCAAGACAATAAGGAGAGGGGATGGCCCTCTCCTTCTTAGGACCTTAAGACACCATCCTCATCACTAAAATCCCTCAAGATTTCAGTGGTGAGGAGGCCCAAACAAAGTGGTCCCGGAGCTCACTAAAAATGCACAAAAATGAGGCCAAACAAGGCCTAAGAGGGGGTAGACAACCCCAAACACAAAAGTGTTCTTAAACAAACTTGAAAAAGAGCTAAAAAAAGACTTTTTTTAGTTTATGACAAAGTCCAAAACAGCATGCAAAATAGGCTAAAATGAGGTATAAGAAAGTGCTAAAAAGGGAAAGAAATTTACCCTTGAAGACCAAATTCGAGACCAGCAGCTTCAGGGGCCAAAAACCAGCTTTTGGAGCTCAATAAACCCTTTCAAGAACCTCAGTCCAATGGTAGTGGTGTATGGCTATGAGGTGTGGTGCAATAGGCCAAGAACAAGGGCCTTTGAACACTCTAACACACCCAAATGTAGAGAGAGAGGGAGATATAGAGAGAGAGGGTGATATATATGTTATATATATGTATTAGGTCTGATTTTGCTGAACCATGTCAATGGAGGAGGAGGGTCTCTTTATATAGGCAATGGAATTGTGTTCAAGCTTCTCAAAGAAGCTAAACAAAAGGGTCAAAAGGACCAAGCTTATAAGAGAAACTATCCTAAAGGTGCAAGCTTCTTGAGGAAGCCAAGACAAGGGGTCAAAGCTTCCTCAAGAAGTTTTGAGCAAAGGGTGCAAAAAAAAAGGGGGTCTAAAGGTGCAAAACAGCTACACACGTGCATGGGGAGCAGAATCTGTGCACTCCAGCTGGCACAGCTTGCATCCATTCAATCTGTAGAATACTCTGGAAGGTTGTTGGCCAGCAAAATTGGTCGGTCGGCCATCTTAACTGGCCGGTCGGCCATCTATTTGGTCGGTCGGCAGGAAAAATCTACTTTGCAGGTCCAACTTCAAACGGTCATAACTTCTTCATATGAACTCCTTTTTAAGTCATTCTTGTGTCAAAGTTGAAGCCCCGGAAGTAAGCTTTCCAATGGCACCAGCCTTGCATCAAAATTCAAACTATGAAAAAAGATATTCTTGTTTTAGTGAAGGCTGATCAGCTTCGGTCCAACCGGGATGATGCCCAACTTCAACCAATCATATCTCCGCCCTCCGGACTCGGATTTAAGAGATTCTTGAATGAAAAATGAAGCCCCGAAAGTCTTCTTTCCAACGGTGGTGGCCTCATAGCTTAACTCCAAGTGTATAGACAAATAAGCTTGATTTAGCGAGGACTGCTCGTCTCTCTCTTAGCAATTCTTGCCTATCTTCTTCTCTAACTTGGTTTCTCCCCTCTTCTCCTCTTTTCTTCAACTTCAAACCCCTAAGCAAGGTGTTTTGAAAGATTTCATCTCTCTTTCATTCATTTCCACTTTGTCCTTGCTCGGTTTACCGAAAAGCACAACGTTTGACAAAATGTGAGCCTCGGAACATCGCAGAAACTTTATTTCAAAAATGTTTTGAAAGAGAGGGTTTTAAGGTCTAAAAACCATTCAAAATAGCTTTGGTTCAAAATGGGGTGTGAAGTTGAGATTTGTCTCTCTCCTTGCCGAATAAATTGAACCTTTGCCCTGCACACCTTTTACCACCAAGTAAACCATCAGTAACGCCCAAGTCTTAAGGGCGGTCAAAAATGGGGTGTCTACAAAAGGGAAATAAAGATCAAGCAAGAAACCTGCTCAAGCCAATATGACCGAAATGGACAAAATTTCCAATGGTGTTGAGGACATAAATCTTTCTGCAGTTGTTTCCAAGGCAAACCTTGTCAAAATTCCTAAAGAATGGTGGGTGGACACTGGTGTTACTCGTCACATCTGTGCCGACAAAAAGATATTCATTTCTTATTCTATAGTAGACAACGGTGAACAACTTTTTATGGGCAACTCCTCAACTTCTAAAGTTGAAGGACAATGAAAGATTATTCTAAAGATGACATCTAGAAAAGAACTCACTCTCAACAATGTACTGCATGTACTGGACATTCGCAAGAATATAGTCTCCGGATCTCTGTTGAGTAAAAATGGGTTTAGGGTAGTGTTTGAGAGTGATAAATTTATACTTACTAAGAATGGGATGTGTGTAGAAAAATATTACATGTTTGATGGCCTTTTCAAACTAAATGTAATGACTGTTATCCCTTTTGTTATTAATAATAATACATCTTTTTCTTACTTGCTTGAGTCTTCAAATTTATGGCATGATAGATTAGGACATGTTAATTATGGATCTTTACATAGATTAATTAATATGGAATGTTTACCTAAATTTGACATTGATTTAAATCATAAATGTGAAATTTGCGTTAAGGAAAAATTAACTAAAACTCCTTTTCATTCAATTGAACGAAGTACGGAGCCACTTAAATTAATTCATAGTGACATTTGTGATTTTAAATCAATTCAAACTAGAGATGGGAAAAAAATATTTTATCACTTTCATAGATGACTATACTAGATATAGTTACGTTTATTGAAATCGAACCAAGGATGAAACTTTGGAAACTTTCATTCAATATAAGAATGAAGTTGAAAATCAACTTGGTAAGAAAATTAAAAAACTTAGAAGTGATAAAGGTGGTGAATATGAATCAGCTTTTGGTGAGTTTTGTAAAGAACATGGAATAATTCATCAAACCACCGCTCCTTACTCACCTCAGCAAAATGGAATTGCTGAAAGGAAAAATAGAACTTTAAAAGAAATGATGAATGTCATGTTAATAAATTCTGGATTACCTCAGAACTTGTAAGGGGAAGCAATACTTTCTGCTAATTATATACTTAATAAAGTTCCCTGAAAGAAAGTGAATCAAACAACTTATGAAATGTAGCATGGGAGAGTACCATCACACAAATACTTAAAAGTGTAAGGGTGTTTGGTTAAAGTGGCTATTCCTAATCCTAAAAAGACTAAGATAGGTCCTAAAACTGTTGATTGCATATTCATTGGGTATGTCAAGAATAATAGTGTATATTAGTTTTCGATTTATAAATCAGAACATTTCAAAATGTATATAAATACTATTATTAAATCTTGGAATGCATCTTTCTTTGAACATATATTTCCAAATAAGACTAGACAGGAGATTAGTACTAATAAAAGAACTTATGATGCTATTACTAGTTATGATCAAGGACAAGATCAAGAACAAGAGCAAGAGATAGATCAAAATGAGGAAAATGAACTTAGGCGTAATAAACATGCTAGAACCTCAAAATCTTTTGGTCTAGATTTTCTAACATTTTTGTTAGAAAATGAGTCTTTAACTTTTAAAGAAGCTATGTCCAGTCCTGAGGCTCCTTTATGGAAAGAAGTTGTAAACAGCGAAGTTGAATCCATCCTGCAAAATCACACTTGGGAGTTGGTGGATTTACCTCCAGGTTGTAAATCTCATGGGTACAAGTGGATTTTCATAAGAAAATTGAAAGTTGATGGATCAATTGACAATACAAGACAAGACTTGTGATCAAAAGATATAGACAAAAAGAAGGTCTTGATTAGTTTGACACATATTCACCAGTTACTAGAATAACATTCATTAAAATGCTGATTGCCATTGCATCTTTGTACAATCTAGAAATTCATCAAATGGATGTTAAAACGACTTTCTTAAATAGTGAGTTAGATGAAGAAATTTACATGGAACAACCAAGAGGATTTTCTGTTCCAGGAAAAGAAAAGAAAAGAAAAGAAAGTGTGTAAACTAGTTAAATCATTATATGATTTAAAACAAGTGCCAAAGCAATGGCATGGGAAATTTGACAAGGCAATGATGTCAAATGAATTCAAAATTAATTAATGTGACAAATTTGTTTATATTAAAAACACGAGCAAGAGTTATGTTATAGTATGCCTTTATATGGATATCATAAATAGAAATAATGACAAGATTAAAAACACTAAGAAAATGTTAAATAAATATTTTGACATGAAAGACATAGGGATTGCTGATGTAATACTTGGTATGAAAATTACCAAAACATCAGAAGGTTATACTTTGTCACAATCTCATTACATTAAGAAAATACTTAACAAATTTAGCAAATATGATGATCATCTTACTAGAATACCTGTGGATGTTAATTTGTTTCTTTCTAAAAATGTACAATAAAGTATTTCTCAATTAGAGGATGCCCAAATTATTAGAAGCTTAATGTACTTGATGAACTACACTCGCCCGTATATAGCTTATGCAGTAAGTAAATTAAGTAGATATATGAGTAATCTATGAGTAGAACACTATAGAGCAATTATAAGGGTTCTAAGATATCTCCAATTTACTCGTAATATTGGACTTAATTATACTAGATATCCAACAGTACTTGAAGGATACCATGATGCAAATTGGATATCGAATACTAGAGACTCAAAATTGACCAATGGATATGTCTTTTCCGTTAGTGAGGCGGCTATATCTTGGAAATCTTCCAAACAAACTTACATTGCTAGGTCTATTATGGAATCAGAATTCATAGCTTTAGATAAAGATGGAAAAGAGACAAAATGGCATTGTCACTTCCTTGAAGATAATCTAATGTGGCCAAAATCGGTGCTTGTTATTTGCATACATTGTGATAGTAAATCAACAATAGGTAGAGCACAGAGTCATATGTATAACGGTAAGTCGCGACACATTCGTCATCGACATATCACCGTAAGACAACTACTCTCTAATGTAATTATTTCTATTAAATATGTGAAGTCTAAAGACAACATAGCGGATCTACTAACCAAAGGGTTAGAAATAGAGTTAATTGAGAATTCATCGAGAGGAATGGGACTTAAGCCTATTAAATAAGAGTTACCACAACAACAACCCAACCTAGTTGACTGGAGATCCCAAGATCTAGGTTTAAAGGGACAACCGAGTTGTGTATGACTCATAAGGATCACTAGGGAGTCAAACTCTTACTTATTTCTATGATGAAATAGTGATGTCTGTAACATTTTAGGTTAAGTAATACTTTTAATGATTCTTATATATAAGAATACCTAGTGGAGTATTTCAGGATACTCTTCATAAGATTCACCTATGTGAGTGTGAACTGGGCCGGTTCTATAAGATTTGTGAAGGGCTACAATTCTTTAGAGCACTCATGAAAGACCAGGTTGTTCATGGCCAAAATGAACACAATACTGAGAACTAAACTGTGTCTAGTTTACACAAATGGTTGAACAGTTCAAGACATCATGTTCACTAGTTAGCTAGTAAATCCGATAGTGTCTCACAAAGGAAGGTTCGAAGTCAAAAACTACCTATCCTTTGCAGAATATTCCAATTTCTGTACTCTCTGTATTTAGATCATGTTGTCATATTTTCTCTCCATCAAATTCCATTCATGTGGAGGATTATTAGAATTATGGTTTTTATAGGCTTATTTTGGGCCAAATTTGAGCCCAAATATGAGTGGGTCCCACACGTCTTTTGGGGTGGATCCAAAGAGATGACGTGTTCTTTGCCGAATGGCGAGTCACACGGTGCAAACAGTTCGTCAAAACCATTTATGAGTGAATGAGAAGTTGACGTCATTTTCAAGTTCGTGGAATGGACAATTAAAGAATAAAATGTGGATGTCCTTATAAAGCTTGTCTCACATTGAAACTTTAAGAGAGCTTGTATATGTATATAAGCTCTAGGTGGCAACACTTGGGTTAGGCCCCAAAAGGCACCCCAAGTTTGTAAAAGGGAGGAGTTATAGACAAAGTGGCCTTTAGCCCAAACCACCACATACGCGCACTTGCCGCTATCGTCTATCCGGTCGAACGTAGGTGCGGTTTGTGGATCGGGTCGGTTCTAACTTTAATTTTTTGGACAAAATTTGTTTAAACTTTTTCAAAGCTGAAAAATTCAATTTTTTGCCTCCTCTTGTCCGAAATTCCCTTCTAGTTCCCAACAAATTCAAACTGTCTAAACAGTTATAAAGTTGCCTAGACAGATATTTAAACCACCAGTAGATCTGTTCAAACATTTTTTACACCTGCTTAGTTTGAAGCTGCACCTATTCGGATTTGTCCAAAGGTCACCATCTATGCCTATAAATAGAGGACTCATTCCAGCAGATTTTCACAATGAAAAACATCCAAAAAAATTCTTTACTTTTCCATTTTTGCACTCTTGCATTTTTATTCTTCATTCTAGTTTTTTAGAGAAATATTTGAGAGTATAGAACATAGGGTTGGTTCATCGTACAAATTATTTGGAGTGCTACTACAATCTGTGAAGATCATTGTATCTTAGGAGATAGACGCCATTTATCTGTAAGCACTGAAGCGGGGCAAATCTGTCTTAAGGACAAAGTGTCACACAGTTGACTTAATCTTTTAAATATTTATTCAGTTCGATAAATAAATTCTGTAAGTAATTTATTTTTATTCGTTTGATTTGTTTCAAGTTATTTATTTTACACAGAAGATTGTTCCAAAGTGGCACATTGAAAAACTTCAACCATATCGACACACTTGAGAAGGCATTTTTAGAAAGGGTCATACCGGGGTGCCATTTCTTAATAACAATCAATTTGCTTCCAATATAATAAGGCCCCTCATCAAGAATGGACTTTAAAGCTTATTCATTTTTCATCTTGAATACAAAGTAGCCATTATCTAAAGTTACAACCTCTTCAAGATTTTCCTTCCACAACTTGTAAGCCCAAGTCTTCACTTGGAAGAAAGACAATTTTCTATCAATAAAATAACCCAAAAGAGCATGTTCTCATTGCTTAAACACAATTTTAGAGATTTCCAATGGGATTTGAAATTGATCGCTCTCATAACCCACCAAGTATCTCTTAAGGCTTTTAACTACTTTCTTCTTAGCAATCTTAGATTTAAATAAACCACTCTGGGGCATAAAGATAACATTAACATTATGGGAAGAAGGCTTACCCAACCCATTGGAACTATGGCTTTGGGTCATTTATGCTTTAATCTGATCGGATAAGTCCATAACACTCGCCAACCCCTCTACACATGACATCTGAACTTGATCATGCCCTTTTGTCTCATTGCAGTCTTGTGCATTTATGGTTGTTGTACTTCCCTTTGTTATTTTCTCAATATCCCCCATTGGTTCAAGTATGGTTGTTTTGCCCAGGTTTTGTTCTAAGGAAGAGCCATGGTAAATAGTAGAACCTACCATGGCATTGCAAGCTTCAGGGAAATCACAATAAGTCTCTTCAATGTCAAAATCATCATGTTCAAGCTCAAGTTCTAATTGTCTTTGCATATAGTCTATATTATTTTAGTTTTTATCATTGGCTTGATTTGAACTATTAGAGCCCAATTTCTTTTTCACCAAGCTAGATTGGAATTCTGTAAGTGAGATTCTAGATGAGCTACCTCTCTTGTTTCTTAATTTCTTATCCATTTTCAGCAAACAGTTTGGGAAAAATGAGAAGGAATAACAATGGAAAGATTTGAAACCTATAACACAATAGGTCGCAACTCACTCTCTGTCTTTGCAGATCACCAATTGGTGAATCACAGGACAAGATCACTAGAGATTGTGGATCATAGTCGTTGGAGGTGCGAGTGTAGCCTGAGATTCGAACGAGACAATGGTGCTCGTGACTTCGTCTTTGTCTACTTCGCTCTTCTTTGCCGTTCGCGCTTTGGTGCTGTTAGTCGCTCTCCATCGCCCATCTCTGGCGATCTACACTATTTGAACTCGATGCCAAACTGGGTGATCTACATTGTCTAAACTCGATCCCAAACTAGCGATCTATGATATGTCCTCCTCCGATATCAAGCTCTCTCTCACATCACATCCCTTCCTTGAAAATTTATTAATGTGACTCATTTTTAGAAAATTTTATTCATTTATATGTATTTTGTGTCTAATTTTATTATGTTTTTGTATTCTTAAATTTATTAATAAAATAGAGAGCTGTTACGGTGTGCAACCTTAAAAAAAGTACATACTATATGCATTCCATTATAACTCGTAACTTTCACTTTAAGGGTGCCACTGAATTCTGTAATTTTTTTCTTTTCTTTTTTGGTGTATGCAAGACTTGATTAGACTAAAATTTTAAACTCATTTAAATTTGGATTGGGTTTGGGATGGAGAATTCTAATATAGCATGTTTGTTTAGAAAATATATATCAATATTAATTTTTCAAAAATGCTTGAGACTCCAAAAGTTGGAGACCCCCATGACCCCCAAAATTCTGTCAACCAATCATGTGTTTTTATTTTTTTATTTATTTGTTTTTTTTTCCCTTTCCTTCCTAGATCAATCACAGGTAAGCGGGGCTGTGTTTTTTGGGAATTTGTAGCATTATTGTTAATTTTTATATTATTTAATTGCATAATAAACTAACAAATAATAAAAGAAGAGAAAAGTATGAATTTTCTGGCTTAAATAAATTTAAACATTTGTTAAAAGACTCGTATATTTTACTATTAAATTTTATAAATGATATAAATTCAAATAATTATTAAAAAGTTCATAGTCATTTAATAGCCGTTTGACACAAAAATAAAATAAAATAAAATAACAGTTCATATATATTGTGGATGGGCTTGACATTTAGAAGTTGTTTTATGGCCAAGTTTGGAATAATTAGATTAAGTTTGATATCAAATTGGATCGGGTTTGAATTAACACATATATTTTTAATTTGCTCATATTATAACATAAATCCGACATGAATCCAACTTCCCATCTATTGGTGACAAATTTAAATGCTCCATAGACAACAATAAACCGTAAACAATTAGTATTTACTCCAACCGTGCATTTACAATTCTCACAACAATCTTCTTTAAGCTCACTTGCTTCAATCAATTATGATTTTGGTTGGCATAAAGCAAAATGGTTGTGGTTGCACATGTAATTCTCATCACATTATTGCTTCAAATCAAATTATGATTTCTATCTAGGAACATAAAGAAAAAATAATTGTTGCAACATATGATTAATTCATATCACATTTTTTTTTTCTTTTTTGGTCTTCATTCAGCTAATATGGAATTGGGATAATATTCTTGAAATTGCAGGTACCATTGTATGTCTCTACCAAAATGGCATCCAAGCTTGCATCAATAGAGAAATCATCTTTCTTCATACCAACACCCGAAAACTATGCTCAGGCAGCAATTCGGAGAATAGGCTATGAAGCGCGATGCACTCCTTACATGACACACTCGATTCAGTGGTTCTTCGCCTCCTTATTACCAGAGTCTATTCTTGATTCGTGGCGGCTTTCCATCGGATTAAGTAGGAGAGGGAAGATCGATATACCATATTAACACTATATATAATTGAATAATCTTATATATTTCATTTTGTTGTTGTTGGAGAGAAGTATAATACAAAGTTGTCTTACTGATTATAGTCTCTTGATTGTTTCAATATTTTATGAACCAAAATTTGTAATGGGTTTACCCTTTAAGGGAAATTAGTCTAAGGTTCCTCTCATATTTTTAGTAATGGAAGAGATTTACAATATTATTTTTTGATGTTTAAGGTCCCTAAACTCAAGCCCCTATATCATATCAGAGAAATTTGACTCTCTCTCCTTCCGATGAAATTCTCACGCTTACACCGAATGTCTTCTCTGTTTTGCTGCAAGTCGGACCCGAATCCCCCATTGTCTCCCCTCAATCTCAGCTCGAATCTACCTTGATGGCTATTTTTTACGATATGAGAGCTTTGATTTCTTCAATCAAAGCATCGATTCGGCTTGAGACATTATGAATTATGCTACTGATGTTGTAAAGGAGTTGGGTTTTGAGAGTAGGGTTTGGGAGGTGATTAGTGATGTGATTCAAGAAGCGGTGATGAACGGAGGGTTTGTGGTGGAGGAAGGGAAACGAGTTTATGGATTGGCACAATATTTGAGGAGTGTGAGTAGTGGTAGATGTAGAGAGTGTTTGGAGAAGGCGGCGGATGAGGTGAGAAGGTGTGTGCCTAGTAGGGAAGGTAGAGGGTTGAATGCTGGGTGTTATTTGAGGTATTCTACTATGAAGTTCTTCAATGAAGGTGAGAAATTGCAAAGAAGTTCTGGTTAGTCTCTCTCTGTCTCTGTTTTTTGAATTTAATCATATGAGAATTTGTGAGTGAATGGAGTTTGATTTTAGTGTTTTTGTTATTGAATTCTTGTGTTTGAGGTAAAATTGCTTTTGGAAATTTGAGAGAAATTCTGGACTTTCAAAAGAATTTCTTTGGGTTCAACTTAAAGAAAATTTAAATTTCTCTGGGTTCATTTTAACCAATTTTCTCTGGGTTCAAATTCAAATTCAAATTCAAATTTCTCTATGTTCATTTTAACTAATTTTCTTTGAATCGTAAATACACATTATTTTATGAAATCCAAAGAAATTCCCGAATACATCTTCAAAAACCCAATCATCACATAAATTTATTCCAACAACTGTTAATAAGTTAAAACAAACCAAAAATCAAATCTATACAAGACTAGAATTACCCACTACAATATTTACCATTGATCAAATGACCCATAAATTTATGAACTAAAAAGTTCTACAAAAATCCAAAGAAATTTTCTCTGGGGTTTTTGCGAATTTCTCTCGGGTTGAAGTGAATTTCTCTGGATTGAGAGAATTTCTCTGGGTTGAATTGAGTCTAGAGAAATTCTGGTAAGATTTTCTCTGTGAAGTCGAATTTTCTTTGGTGTGGATTGAATTTCTCTAGTTTGGACCAGAGAAATTCTCTGGTTTGGAAACCTATAGTTTGTTTGTGTATATTTCTTGGTTTCAATGCTCACCAACCATGATGTGCAATGGTTTGGCTTTGAGTAAATTTTAAGCTCATCATTAGATTATAGATGTTTGGGGTTTGAAGGATTCTGACTTGTTTGCAATATATGTTAAAAGAGTTTGAATCTAGTGAAATTTTAATTTTCTCTGCCCTGTTTGGAATTTTCTCTGTGATATGTCCAGAGAAATTTGAAATTCTCTCTGTGATGTGTTCAAAGAAATTTGAAATTTTCTCTGTAATGTGTCTAGAGAAATTCTCTGGATCAAATTTTCTTTGGATCGATATTGAGGGACCTTAGACATTATAAAATTATCAAGTGTCATTTATGTTATAAAATCTTAATACCAGGGACTTTAAAAAAAAATTCCCCACCCTTTATCCTAATTAATTGAATCATTAGTGTGTGACTACAAATTTTGATGAAAATAAATTTAAAGGGTGGAATTGAATTTGGAGAGAAACGTGAAGGGTTAATAAAGTGGTACCGCATTAGAAAAGTTGACATTTAAAAATAATTATTAATGGATGATTACATTGCAATTTGATCAAAATTGTAGGATTTGGAAGTAACACCACTAAACAAAGATTTTGAGGAGTAAAGAAATTTCCTGTAATAGGTATTAATTAGCAGTTGACCCGTGTGATGTACGTGTTAATTTTTTTTTTTTTTTTTTTAATATTTGATGGTACAATGTGTGTTATAAAAAAAATAATTTTAAAATTAAAATTAAAGTATGATTTTAGTTATTTATTTTGATAATATTGGCACTATCATTTTATAAAATTATTACTTGAATACTTATATACATATATATTAATTTTAGTTAAATTATTTATGAATTTTGCTAATTTTATTTCTATCGTATTATAAAAATGCAATTATCATATAATAATTTTGTATGATATATATTAAATTATAAAATTGTAAAATAAATACTCATTTTGATATTAAAAAATAATTAAATTAGAAGAAGAATTGATAACATAAAATTAAAAGTAATTCTAACTATTTAATTTTCTTTTATATTCATTTGGAAAATAAAAAAATGTAAAAATATAAATTGCATAAAATTTATTTAAAAAATTAAATATAAATATGTTGTAGTTTGATTATTATATAATGATTATATATATATTAAATTATAAAATTATAAAACAAACACTCTTAATTAAATTAAAATACTAACTATATAAAAGAAATTCAACTGACTAACCAAAAAAGAATCACATAATAACATCCAAACTCAAAAAGAAAAAATAATAAAAACATCCAAACGATAGATAAATCTTAGTGTGTAAGGTGATTAATCATCTGTAATATGATGTCAAAATATAAAAGAACTTATTTTTCAACAATTCAAAAAACAACTCAAGCAGTAAATCCAAACTTTAGAAGTTTCTCGAGAGTAAAATTGTTATGCAAGTTTTTTCTCTTACAAGTTATGATTATATAAAATAATATAAGAAATGAAATATAATTTCATATATAGAATCATTATAAAATTTAAACGATAAATTCGTAATATAAAATAATATAGATTTGGTATTGGGTATAGAATAATGTATGAAAAATAAGAAGGAAAAAACAAAAGGCAATTTAGCATTAAAAAAAATTCTAATACCCTTGAAAGAATTAAGAAAAAAAAAATGTGAAATGGAAAATTAGTATTAGATTTGTATATTATTTCAATTTATCATGAAAAATATATAGAAAAGAAATATCTGTCAAATAAAGTCCATATAAAATAGATAAAGTTAGTATAATTTTAATTAGATTTAGGTTTATATAGAACTCTATATATAATTAACAAAATATATGCTAGCGTAACTCTCTTAAAAAAAAAAATTTAAACCTTTATAGCCTCCGTTTGTGAAGTGGGTTGGCTTTTTGGCTTTTTGACTTTTTTAGCTATTTTAGCATGGGTTGAAAAGCTTGGTTTGGGAAGGGCTTTTTGGCTTTTTGATTTTTTTGACTTTTTTTGTGAGAGAAGAGTGTAATGATTATGGATTGGATGTGATGTTTTGTTTGTTGTAACTAAAATAGCATATTTTATCTTTTGTGACGAAAATAGCCCAAAACCTTCTTACCAAACAGAGCTATAATGTGCCACTTAAGCAAAAAAAAAACACTACTTTTAATAATATATATACAATTTGGCACAAGAAATTTCCTACGAGGAGTAAACAAAGATTTATTTGGCACAAAAAATTAATAGTAAAAAAAAGATATTATCTTTTTATCTTTTTTTCATCACATCACCTCTCTACTTTTTTATACATCTTTTTATAAAAAGATAAAAAGTACACTTATTTAGGTCATTCGAAACAACCCCTATGGATAGAGTAGGTTTGGTTTTTGTCATCTTGTCCATGAGCATTAATTGATAAATTAAAGGTAGTTTTTGCTTGAAAAAAGTAATAATTAATTAAGGAAGAGGAAAGTATCCTTTGTCTTCTCCATTTTTTGCTTGAATAATATTGGGAATACAAAAAGATTTAAGTCAAGTTTGACAAGTTGTCAAAAAATTAAAAGTTAAAAAGTTACTCAAAAAGTTAACTATTCACCAAAAATCAAAAATTATATCTGCACAACTCTCAATCTTAATTTTTCCCTACACACTAATTTATACAAATTTTTAATACACATTTTTTCATAAAAAGTCAAAAAGTTAACCCAAACATTCATATTTTTTTCTTCAATTTTTTAGTTCAAAAAGACAAAAAGTACACTTATTTAAGACACCCCAAACAATCTCTTACCAAAAGTTTTTTCGGGTCTCATTCCTCCCTTCGCATTGTAGGGATTTTTTATTTATTTATTTATTTATTTTTAGTTTTTCCCCTCTCTTTCATGTACCAAATGGGCCACACATTAGTTTTGTTTGAGTAGCGGGTTGACTTTTTGACTTTTTTTAATTATTTTAGCTTAAAGTTAAAAAATTTGGTTTGAAAATGGTCTTTAATTCTTTTTGCTTTTTTGCTTTTTTTGTAAGAGAAAAAATGTAATAATTATAAATTAAATGTAATATTTTGTTTTATTATATTAAAATATTTATTTTATTTTTTTGTGACTATTTTAATTAAAAAAAAATCCTCCAAGATAGGTACAAGTTTAGACATTGAAGTCTCAAGATAGGTACACTATTTTTCACAACCCATTGGTTGGTCATCATGACGAGGAGTAAATAAGATGGTTAAGGACACATTGAAATGCAACAAGTGTACTTTAATTTCTTATATAAACAGAAAATTGATTCCACGCTTTAGTATACATATATTTGTATATGAAGAAATTTATTGCATATTCTTACAAAAAATACATAGTATAAGAAAGTTATGATTTTATGTGATGTAAGTTATAAATATTTGTAGTGTGTTAGAAACTTCAATTTTATTCCAAAGTAGGCAACCAATCGAAAATTAAATATTTAATATTTGTAGTGTGTTAGAAACTTCAATTTTATTCTAAAGTAGGCAAGCAATGGAAAATATTTTTGGATCACTGGATTAAAAAATTTAACGCAATGGAAGTTAAAATATTTTTTCAGTCACTGAACTATTCATTTTTATGACATAGAAGAAAAAAGGCTCCCTTAGTACTCGTTTGGCAATGACTTTTTTAATTTTTTTAACTTTTTTAAAATGAGACTTTTTTAGTCGTTTGATATTCTTGTTTGCCTTTTTTGACTTTTTGGCTTTGGAATGGTGTATTTTTTTTTTTTTTTGTCTTTTTGCTTATTTTGTCATTTTATGATTTTTTGAGTTTTTTTTGTCCTTTTGTAATTTTTTTGTCCAAAATGTTTACCAAACAACCCCTTAATATCATGAAAGGCAAAATATATTAGGACGGGTTTCGCTCTCCGGTGTTGGTCATTTTAATTTGATAGAAAGTTTGAGTTGATAGACTTATTTTGAAATCAATTTTAATAATTTAAATCGTTCACTGTTTAAAATATATTAAATAAAATATTCATATAAAAAAATCAAGATTGAACATCAGTAACTATATATTTAAATTAAATTTATATTATAAAAAATGAATAGCTATTCTTAAAATTATATTTATCATCAATTTTTTAAAAATAAATACAATTCAAATATATAACTACTAATATTCAATTATTTTAATTTTTTATATGAATATTTTACCTAACAAGTCCTAAAAAGTAAATTGTATTAAAATGCATAAATAAATTGCATTTTTATTAAAAAAAAATTGAAAAAAAAAAAAAAAAAAAAAAAAAAAAAAAAAAAAAATAAAAAAAACTATAATTTTTATATAATCCCTCACCTAAAATCTCTTTCCTAAATCCCACCCAAAATCTGTAGCCTTATCCAAGTCCCACTACTACTTCTCCCCTCCTTTTTTTTTTCAAAAACATATTTTTTGTAGGGCCCACAGGATTGATAGTCCAATCCCCCCATCTATAGAGCCAAACAAACATGGCCTAAATGTCTTTTTAGGGCACTGAAAAGAAAATAAATAAATATAAATAAATAAAAAATAAATCCATTTTGGGGCTGTTACACCACTAATTAAAACAAAGTTTGGACTTTATTTTAGAAAATACTTTGGACTTTTCCAAAGATTCATTCCTGAATATTTATAAGCATGTTGTTAACAACGTTTTTAAGGCATATATTAAAAGGAATTGGGATGATATTCTTGAAATTGCAGGTACCAGTGTATGTCTCTACCAAAATGGCATCCAAGCTTGCATCAATAGAGAAATCATCTTTCTTCATACCGACACCCAAGAAATATGCTCACGCAGCAATTCGGAGAATCGGCTATGTAGCGCGATGCACTCCTTACATGACACACTTGATTCAGTGGTTCTTCGCCTCCTTACTACCAGAGTCTATTCTTGATTCGTGGCGGCTTTCCATCAGATTAAGTAGGAGCGGGAAGATCCATATATCATATTAACACTATACATATTTGAATAATCTTATATATTTCATTTTGTTGTTGTTGGAGAGAAGTATAATATAAAGTTGTCTTAGTGATTGTAGTCTCTTGATTGTTTCCATATGTTATTAACCAAAATTTGTAATGGATTTACCCTTTGTCCTAATTAATTGAATCATTAGTGTGTGACTAAAAATTTTGATGAAAATAAATTTAAAGGATTGAATTGAATTTGGAGAGAAACGGGAAGGGTTAAAATGGTACCATATTAGAAAATTTGAGATTTAAAAATAATTATTAATGGATGATTACATTGCAATTTGATCAAAATTGTAGGATTTGGAAGTAACACCACTAAACAAAGATTTTGAGGAGTAAAGAAATTTTCTGTAATGGGAATTAACTAGCGGTTGACCCATGCAATGTACGTGTTAATTTTTTTTTATATAAATATTTAATGGTACAATGTGTGTTATAAAAAAATAATTTTAAAATTTAAGTATGATTTTAATTATTTATTTTGACAATGTTGGTGCTAGCGTTTTATAAAATTATTACCTGAATACTTATATATATGTATATATTAATTTTAGTTAAATTATTTGTGTATTTTGATAATTTTAGTTCTATCGCATTATAAAAGTGTAATTATCATACAATAATTTTGTATTATATATATTAAATTATAAAATAGTAAAATAAATATTCATTTTGGTATTAAATAATAATTAAATTAGAAGAAGAATTAGTAACATAAAATTAAAATTAATTCTAATTATTTAATTTTCTTTTATATTCATTTGGAAAATAAAAATATGTAAAAATAGAAATTATATAAAATTTATTAAAAAATTTAAATATAAATATGTTGTAGATGGATTATCTTATATATAAATTAAATTATAGAATTGTAAAATAAATACTCTTAATTAAATTAAAATATCAACTATATAAAAGAAATTCAATAACAACTAATCAAGAAAAAATCACATAACAACATCTAAACTCAAAAATAAAAAATAATGAAAACATCCAAACAATATATCTCAGCGTGTGAAGTGATTAATCATCTGTAATATGATGTCAAAACATAAAAAAACTTATTGTTCAACAATTCAAAAAGTAACTCAAGTAGTAAATCCAAACTTTAGAAATTCCTTAAAAGTGTCATTATTTTGCAAGTTTTTTCTCTTTTGAGTTGTGATAATATAAAATAATGTAAAAATGAAGTATAATTTCATATATATAATCACTAAAAAATTTAAACGATAAATCCATAATATAAAATAATATAGAATTGGTATTAAGTATAGAATAATGTAGGGAAAATAAGAAGGAAAAAGAGGGGGGGGGAATTTAGCATTAAAAAGAAAATTTTCTAATACGCTTGACAGAATTAAGGAAAAAAAAAACGTGAAATGTAAAATTGGTATTGGACGTGGATTAAGGATGGCAATGAAAGGCAATAGGGCGGATATTAATTCTCCATCTCCATTCCCCTATTATAAAATTTTTCCATTTCCCATCCCCTAATGGGTTTGGATTTTCTCTAACCCACAACTTTTTTTTTTATTTTCTTTTTTTCTTTTTATTTTTTTAAAGATTCACAACCAAAACTAAATATATATTTCATTGTATTTTATTTGTTTAGCTCAACAACAAAATCAAATACATATTAATTAAAATCCAGTAACAAGCTGTAATTTATAATTTTTTTCTCCCGAATTTTAGTAATGGTTGATGAGAATACCACATTAAAGTACAAATTAAAATATGAGCATTAATTGCTACCATTAGAAGATGAACAACCAAAGGAAATGCATATGAAAGTTCATTCAGGTTAAAAATTGTAATTTATTGTAGTATAAATTAAATAATGAAATAAATAAAATTTAAAAAAAAAAACCGTTTAGCTTCATTTCTGGCCACAAATTTTTTTATGTTTTTTATTTTCAGAAACTGATAGTTTAGCAAAAATTTAAATCAGAAAAAGTAGAATTTCCATGGACGTAAGAACTTGAACTCCATATAGCAAGAATGAGAGAGAAGAGAGAGAAAGAGAAAGGGAGCAAACAAGCTACCACAGATATGTAATCGTAGACAAGCAATTTCTCATCTTTGGAGTAATAATTAGTGTTAGAAAATGGCTTTGGAGGCTTTAGAAAAACCTTATTTTTTGCTAATTAAGGTGAGACTCATGTGTATTTTTAACGTTTTTAATTGAGATCATGTTTAATGTCGCATAGTGAATAATATCGTGTATTTAGTTGCTCAAAACTATTTCCGGATGAATGAGAATTCAACACATATTTTCGGATTCGTGAAAATGGTTTTAGGTGGGTTTGCTACACATTTGTGAAGTGTGTTTGTCTCACATTGGAAAGGTTTAAAGATTTGTATGGGTTTATATACTCTACCTTGGGATACTTGGGATGGGCCCCAAGGAGTACCTAAGTTTGTGGAAGAGTGAGGTTATGGGTAAAGTAGGTTAGACCCATTGAACTCAAAATAAAAACCATGCACGTAGTCCAAGCAAGTTGGGCTTGGGCACGGGTGCATGGTGTGAGGTTGGGTTGGGCTTATCCGGTTCAACACTTATCTTTTTTGGGCCAAAAACATTTGTAATTTATTTACTTATTTTTAATTTTGGTTTCAAAATTCAAAATGAATTGGTTCAATTTTTTTCCTTCACCCAAACACATCCAAACAGGTTCATAAGGTTCACATTCGAACAGGTTTAAAGAGTCTAACTGAACAAATCTGTTTCTGTTCTAAACAGATCTATTCCTGTTTCGAATAGGTTTTTCTTGTTAGTACCTGTTCGGAAAAGCCACCATTTCTCCTATATAAAGCTTGTCATTCTAGCAATTCTTGGGATCTAATTTTTCCCTTAGATTTTCGTCATTCTTCTTCTCTTTCCATCTTCTTGTTTTCTACATCTATTCTGCATTTATTTTTAGGAAGAAAGATAGAGAGTCACAGCAGAGTTTTGTTTCGCCAGACTTGATTTTGTAGTGCTGCAAATCAAGTGTTAGTTGTTACATCTTGAGAAGTAGACACCAGTAAATCTTAAAACACCGGAGCGAAAGCAAAATCTATTTTAAGGAGATTGTGTCCAACACAAGCCTCAACTTATAATTTCTGTAAGCAAGTAATTCGGAATTTAATTTATTAAATTATTTTCTGAATTATTTTATTTTGTTGTTTATTTTATTTATACATTTAATTTACACACACACACACACACACACACACACACCTACTGTGGGGTTTAACAATCTTAAAGTAGATATTTGTTTTTTTAACTTGTGTGTTTGACAAACGAATATTTTGTTTCGGGAAATTAAATAGTAGTCATATACTGTTTAAGTTTTTAAATAGTAGTAATAAACTGTTTAATAATTTCTTTGATAACATAGTAGTCATATACTATTTATCATTGGAATTTTGTTACAAAATATTATTCTGTATATTTTGTGTGTAAATTCTTTCTTGTATAAATTTCTTATTGTTGTATTATTATTTCGTTAGAAATATGACAACTAAAATAAACAGTACTGAGACTGTTATTACTCTGACCTCCATACCTGTTGTGCTAGTGATGACTCCGGTAGTACCGGTAAATCATGGAGAGAAACCAGAAAAATTTAATAGAAATGATTTTAAAAAATGGCAACAAAAGATGATGTTTTATCTTATGACATTGAATTTGGCTCACTTCACTCATGAAAAAGCTTCGGTACTGAACGAATGAGAAACTAACCGACAAGTAGTTGTCGCAGTCGATGCATGGAAACATAGTGATTTTTTATGTCGGAATTATATCCTCTATGGGTTGGACAATACATTGTACAATGTGTATAGTGTTAAAAGAATTGTGAGAATATTTAGATCATAAATATAAGACAGAGGATACTGGTACAAAGAAATTTCTTATCAGCCATTTTTTGGATTTTAAGATGATAGATTCCAAGACGGTTATTAACTAGGTTCAAGATCTCCAATTAATCCTCCATGACATATATGCGAAATGGATGGTTCTCAGTGAATCTTTCCAAGTAGCGACAATCATTGAAAAATTGCCACTATCCTGAAAAGAATTCAAGAATTACCTAAAGTATAAGCCCAAGGAGATGAAATTAGAGGAACTAATAGTGCGACTTAGAATTGAGGAAGACAACCGTGGTTTCGACAAGAAGTTAGGAAACCATATCATGCAGGCTAAGGAAAATGTTGTAGAACATGGACAAGTGTCAAAGTTCAACAACAAGAAGTGGAAGCATGATGGCAATGGTCCCAAACAAGGATTCACTAATAAGATCAACAAAGGGATCAACAACGGGTTCAACGAGAGGTTCAAAGGCAAGTGTTTTATGTGCGGCAAAGATGGACATCACGCTAAGGATTATCACATTCGTAAGGACGGAGGGAGTTCAAGCAAAAAGCCAGCACAAGCTAACATAGCTGAGGATTTTTATCTTTCCGATGGAGTAGCAGACATCAATCTTGCTGCAGTAATCTCTGAGGCAAATTTGGTGGGCAATCCCAAGGAGTGATAGGTGGATACTAGAGCAACCCACCATATCTGTGCAGATAAGAAGATGTTCATAACCTACAAAGTGGTGGAAAGTGGGGAACAACTTTTTATTGGAAACTCCTCCATATCAACTGTAGAAAGACAAAGAAAGATCAAGTTGAAAATGACCTCGGGAAAAGAACCCACTCTTAACAATGTACTCCATGTGCCAGAGATTCGCAAAAATTTGATTTCTGGGTCATTGTTGATCAAGAATGAGTTTAGATTAGTCTTTGAATCTGATAAGGTTGTACTCTCCAAGAACAGAATGTATGTGGGGCGAGGTTATATGAGTGATGGGCCTTTTAACCACAATGTAATAACTGTTATACCAAATTTGGCTATTAATAATAAGAACACATCTTCTCTTTATATTGTTGAATCTTCTTTTTTATGGCATGGTAGATTAGGACATGTTAATTTTAATTCTCTGTGTAGACTTGTTTCTTTAGAATGTTTGCTAAACTTAGAGTTTGATCCTAATCATAAATGTGAGCTTTGTGTTGAGACAAAACTCACTAAGGCATCATTTTATAAAGTAGAAAGAAATACTGAACCTCTAAGTTTAATTCACACAGATATCTGTGATTTAAAATTTGTTCAAACTAGAGGAGGTAAGAAGTACTTTATTACTTTTATTGATGATTGCACTCGATATTGTTATGTTTACTTATTGAGAAGTAAAGATAAAGCCTTAGAAGCTTTTTAGCAATATAAATTTGAGGTTGAAAGTCAACTTGGCAAAACTATTAAGATAGTAAAGAGTAACAGAGGTGGTGAGTATGATGCACCATTTGAGGAATTTTGTTTTGAACATGGTATTATTCACCAAACCACTGCACCCTATTCTCCTTAATCAAATGGAGTTTTTGAGAGAAAGAATCGAACTCTTAAAGAGATGATGAATGCCATGTTGATTAGTTCAAGGTTACCTCAGAACTTGTGGAATGAGGCAATTTTGTCTACTAACTTTATCCTTAACAAGGTACCCTACAAGAAAATTAAAATTTATCCTTAACTTTATCCTGAATTATGAAAATGTCGACGACCTACCTACAATTACCTCAAAGTTTGGGGGTATTTGGCCAAGGTAGCAGTCCCTAGTTTCAAAACGACTAAGATAGGACCAAAAAACATTGATTGGTTGCAAATAATAGTAGTGCGTGTAGATTTTTAGTTCATAGATCTGAAAATCCAGATATGCATGTAAACATTATTATTGAGTCAAGGAATGCGTCGTTTTTAAAACATGTTTTTCCTTGCAAGGAAACTGAAGAGACAAATTCAAATAAAAGAACTTTTGATACTACTATGAGTGGCAATGAAGACCACAATGATAAAGAAGCAATGAACCTAGACGTAGCAAGAAGGCCAGGATCTCTAAATCATTTGGTCTAGATTTTCTGACATACCTATTAGAAAATGAGCCTCAAAACTTCAACGAAGTAATGTCAAGTCCTGAAGCTCTATTGTGGAAAGAGACTGTGAATAGTGAAATTAAATCAATTTTGCAAAATCATACTTAGGAACTGATGAATCTTCCAAGGTGTAAACCTCTTGGATATATGTGAATATTTAAGAGAAAAATGAAAGCAGATGGCTCAATAGATAAATATAAGGTTAGGCTTGTTGTTAAGGGATACAGGCAAAATGAAGGCCTTGATTATTTTGACACCTATTCACCACTGACAAGAATAACATCTATTCCCATGCTAATTGTGATTGTAGCTTTGTATAATCTGGAGATACATCAAATGGATGTTAAAACGACCTTTTTGAATGGTGAGTTAGATGAGAAAATCTATATGGACCAATCAAAAGGGTTTCAAGTTCCCTGCCAAGAGAAAAAAGTTCGTAAACTTGTCAAATCCCTTTATGAATTAAAACAAGCTCCAAAACAATGACATGAAAAACTTGATCACACTATGCTTTTGGATGGTTTTAAGATAAACGAATGTGACAAATGCATCTATGTTTAAAGCACAGACAAAGGCTGTGTCATAGTTTGTCTTTATGTGGATGACATGCTCATTATTGGAAGCGATAATGACATTATTAAATCCACAAAGAAAATGTTAAACAAAAAAGTTTGACACGAAAGATCTGAGAGTAGCAGATGTAATTCTAAGAATAAAAATTACTAGAACTTCTTAAAGATATACTTTATCTCAATCTCATTATGTTGAGAAGATTTTAGAGAAATTTAGAAAGTATGACGACTGTCCTGCTAATGTATCAACCCGAAATTTAAGTTGTCTCTTAAATGTTATATTAATATTATTTAATAATAATAAAATAATATAAATATATGGAATAATATATCTCATTACATAGCTATATGTGCTAAAGATATAATTTAATTTGGCCTTGGTTTATTGAAATAAGATGAGTATATTTTACTTGAAGGCCAAGGCACAACAATTAATTGTGCAAATTGTTGGTGAGAGGAAAGCGAGCCAGCTGTGCTGCCTAACACTAAGAGGGGTGAGTCATTAATTAGAAGGAATCATTACATGGGTGATTCATCACCCAGGTCATGTATATATATATATACGAGGGCTGTGTGAAGTAAGGCAAAAAAAAAATAAAAAATAAAAAGGGAAATTAGTGAAAGAATGAGTAAAGAAAGAAGCCTAAAAAAGTCAGAGAAAATAGAAAGGAATAATAGGAATTAATATTAAGGTGAGTAATGTTATACCTTGAGTCACCATCATATATTTTATGTATGTTTTGAGTTACCACGAATTGTTTTATATAATTTATGTTTTATTGTTATGTTAATGTTTCAATTACGTGGTTTATTTTCTGAACCCTATTTGTTTAAAATGAAACTCATGGATATGTTTGTTTAACTTTTAATAATTATTTGACTATGATTATATAAATATTTATTTTTGGTAAGTTCCACCATGGGAGTCCCATGCCTGGGGGATTTAAATAACCATTGACCCTCTGATTAGTCACTTTGTGACCCTCTGTCTGTCATAGATCCACTGACTCTTTGATTTCTGGTGTGGAGCAAAGTGTTGTATGGAGCTAAGTGCTATACTATTGTGGAAGCCACCTTTAGAGTTCGTAGGAGCCACCTCTTAAATCCTATTCTAGTGCGGAGCAAAATGTTATACGAAGCTAAGTGCTACACTATTGAAAGAGCCACTTCTAGAGTTCGTACGAGCCATCTTTTGAGTCCATACATCTGTTCTGGTTCGTTCTGTACCGTGATTATGATTATTTTGTCTATATGATTTCTGTATTATATGTCAAATGATCTCTATATTATATACTCTGTATTTTAATATTAAGCTTTGTTTAGCCAATAATTATCCATGGTGAATTTTATGCCCTTATGATCTTAGTATAATATTTCTCACTCTGTCATGTGCTTATAGCTGTTTACCAATTTTCAAGAAACAATGCAAATCAGAAAATAACTTTTAGAGGGTCTTAGGCACGGGGCTGCGGAATAGACATACACAACACTTTTATAGTATTTAAAATTTTATTCTTCATATGTAAATATCGACCTTTTTGGTTAACAAATTTTATTATAATAGAAGCTCCAATGATTATTTTGGTACCCTCACTTAAATATTTTTTCCGCTTGCGTTTAGTAATTTGTTTAAGAATTAGCCGGAGGTAACTTCAGTTACTGGCCATCACGATACTTAACCCTTGGGTACAGGGAGTGGGTCGAGATAGCTAAAACACCTATTGACATTAGTCTTCATTTGTCAAAAAATACAGATGCAGTCATATCACAATTAGAGTACTCTCGAATAATCAGAAGCTTGATATACTTAATGAATTGCATTAGGCCATATATAGCCTATGTTGTAAGCAAATTGAGTAGGTACACAAGTAATCGAAAGTCCGATCATTGGAAAGCGATAATTAGGGTACTTAGGTATCTAAGATATACCCGGAATTATGGCTTAAAGTATATCAAATATCCAGCAGTACTTGAGGGGTACGTCGATGCAAATTAGATATCGGATACTGAAGACTCAAAATTCACTAGTGGATACATCTTTATCTTGGGAGGTGTTGCAGTCTCTTGGAAATCCTCTAAGCATACATGCATAGCAAGGTCAATAATAGAATCTGAGTTTATCACATTAGATAAAACAAGAGAAGAAGCAAAATCGCTTCATAATTTCTTAGAAGAAATTCCACTGTGGCCTAAACCTATGCCAGCTATATGCATTTACTGTGATAGTGAAGTACTAATAGGACGGGTACAGAATCATATGTATAATGGGTAAGTCTCGACACATTCGTCAGAGACATAATACCGTTAGACATTTGCTCTCACATTGAATAATATCTATAGAATATATAAAGTCATGGGAGAATATTGCGGATCCATTGACTAAAGGGCTAGCCAGAGAGCAAGTGTATCATTTATCAAGGGGAATGGGATTAAAGCCTATTACTTAAAAGTCACCACAATGGCAACCCGACCTAGTTGGCTGGAGATCCCGAGATCTAGGTTCAAAGGGACAACCGAATTATGGATGACTTCGCGTATCACTAAGGAGGTTTTCTCTTACCCATTTCTATGATAAGAAGAATGACATCTATAGCATTAGTAGGATAAGCTTTGCTTTTAATAACTCTTATAGCTTGGGCATCTAAGTGGGGTAGAGCAGGATACTCTTAATAAGAAGTCACCTATATGAGTGTAAAATGGGTCGGTTTTGTGAGAATTGAGAAGGCTAAATTCTCTAGAGCACTTATGAATTACCAGGTGTTGTTCAGGGCCAAAATGAACAAAACCGTAAGAACCAAACTGTGTCTACGGATACACTATGTGTAGTCTATTGTCTTGGCTTACACAAACAGCTGAATAGTTCAAGGCATCGCGTCCACTGATTAACCAGTAATTCCAATAGGCTTTCACTAAAGGAGGTTCAAAGCCAAAAGCTAGCTATCTCGATATGGTGTATCTTTTTAATGTACTCTTTCTTTGTTTGCATTTTGTTACATATCCATTATCATGAATTCCATTCACGTGCGGGATTGTTAGAAAATGGCTTTGGAGGTTTGGAAAAATCTTATTTTTTGCTAACTTTGAGCATTAATTAAGGTAGGACCCATGCGTTATTTTTAACGTTTCTAATTAGGTTCATATTTAATGTTGCATAGTGAATAACATCGTGTATTCATTTGCTTAAAATCATTTTCAGATGAATGAGAATTTAACACGCATTTTTGGGTTCGTGGAAATGGCTTTAGGTGGGTTTCCTACACATTTGTGAAATGTGTTTGTCCCACATTGGAAAGGCTTAAAGATTTGTGTGGGTTTATATACTCTAACTTGGGATACTTGGGATAGGCCCCAAGGGATACCCAAGTTTGTGGAAGGGTGAGGTTATGATTAAAATGAGCTAGACCCATTGGACCCAAAACAAAAACCACACATGTGCGCCGTTCGTCCGGTCAGTCAAGCAGGCTGGGCTAGGCCTGGGCTTGGGCGCGGATGCATAGTATGAGGTGTGAGGTTGGGTTGGGAAAAACATTTGTAATTTATTTATTTAATTTTAATTTTGCTTTCAAAATTCAAAATAAATTGGTCTAGTTTTTTTTCCTTTACCCAAACACATCCGAACAAGTTCAGAAAGTCCACCCAAACAGATATGTTTTTGTTTTGAACAGATCTGTTCCTGATCCGAATAGGTTTTTCCTGTTGGTACCTGTTCGAAAAAGCCACCATTTCTCCTATATAAAGCCTGCCATTCTAGCAATTCTTGAGATCTAATTTTTTCTTTAGATTTTCGTCCTTCTTCTTCCTTTTTGCATCTATTCTGCATTTATTTTTAGGAAGAAAAAGAGAGAGTCACAGCAAGGTTTTGGTTCGCTAGACTTGATTTTGTAGTGCTGCAAATCAAGTGTTAGTCGTTGCATCCTAGGAAGTAGACGCCGGTAAATCTCAAAGTACTGGAGCGAGGGTGAAATCTACTTTAAGGAGCTTGTGTCCAACACAAGCCTCGACTTATAATTTCTGTAAGCAAGTAATTTAGAATTTAATTTATTAAATTATTTTCTGAATTATTTTATTTTGTTGTTTATTTTATTTATACATTTAATTTACACATACACACCCCCACTATGGGGTATAACAATAAGTTCTGAGAGGAACCACATTATCACGTTTGATTCTACCTAGAAGCTCCATTTGGGTTTCAAATTCCTTCTTAGTAACATCTTTGAGCCTTTTCACATTATCCTCTTTGATTCTACTTGATCCAGGTTCTATTTGGGTTCAACAACATCTTTGAGCCTTTTCACCACCACCGAAGTCCCTTCTTCCAGCACTGCTGTGTACGATGTCCCTACACTCTCTTTTCCCAACACATCCACTGAAGCCCTCAACAGAATGAGAACCCTAGTTGTACATATCAGAAAAATGGGCAGGTACCCATCCCCGATAGATATTTAAAGAACACCACTTACCCAATCCAACAGGCAAGAAAAAAGAAATCTCATATATTTGGGTCGGGTCTCCATGGGTATTCATAAGGTAGGTTATCCATTGCCATCCCTATGTGGATTATTTCAATTTACTATGAAAATTATATGAAAAAAAAATATTTGTCAAATAGAATCCATATAAAATAAGTAAAGTTAGTATAATTTAAATTAGATTTAGATTTGTGTAAAATTTTATATGTAATTAAAAATATATATGTTGACGTGGCTCTCTTAAAAATTAAAAAATTAAAAAAAAAAACTTATAATGTGTCACCTAAGTATGAAAAAAATATTATTTTTAATAATATATATATATATATATATGTATTGGCTACATATTTTGTATAAGCCAATTACAATTCAACACATGGCAAAATAAAGGCAATACGGGAAGACTATTCAAGTTTTTGATCATGATCGTACACGTGGCATTTAGTATTGGTTCTTACAAGATCTGTGTAGCACTGGATCAGCAAAGGATGCAAAGTGATGTGGCTTCAACGGTTACTCACATTTAAATTCAAAAATCAGGAGGGAAGCCTAACTGCAAGTGATGGCATAGTGGAGTTAAGTATAAGGCAAAATGATCAGCGATCATGGAGGAACGATTCGACGGTTAAAAGTGCAGTTCGATGGTCATTCTTGAGAAGTATAAATAGCAGAGAAGGCCCCAGAAAAAGCCCCAGACTCAGATCCAAAAAACCAGTTTTATTGTACTTTATTTTTTTCCAGTTTTACATTTCTTGTTCTTTACATTCCTATACTTTAAAATTTCTGTACTGCACTTCGTTCATAGGAGTATTTTCAAGTAGATTGTTGCTGTAAATCTCTATGAAGCTGAATTGCATCATTGTAAGTCTTTCGTTTTACTTAATGAAATATTGCAATTGTTTTTCAATTAATCATTGTCAGTTTATTTCTCCTAAGCAAAGCCACTACTAAAAGTCTTCTTCATTGAGGTTGAAAGAACTAAAACACAATCTTCTGATAATTGGTTGGCAATTAATTTTCTGTAAGGACTGATTGATCCTTGCTGGCACGCTCACAATTACAAAAATAACCTTCGAAAGCCAAAAAGCCAACATATATTTTTTGCACGCCCAGTGGGACTAATTGAAATGGCTAGACGTAAGAGACAAGGAGAAAATGAACGCTTAGAAGAAGGCGTGGAAGGAGAGGTAGAAATACCTAATCTAGAGAATGATGTGATAACACATTCTGTGGAAACACCTATTTTATCAGAACCTATGGTCGAACAGACTAGCACTTCGGAACAAGTACCACATGTTGATAATATTGGACGAGGCCAAGGAATTGGACCATCCACTGTTCCATCTACTCAGGCAATGAATCCATGGGGAGGCCTAGTAGATGCCATGGGACAACAGTTAATGAACACAATGGAGAGATGGGCAACATCCTTTTTGGATCGAATGAATACCCATCAACCAACAAACACAAGACACATGGAGGAAGTTTCAAATGTCCCTCAGCAAAGATTGACTAGAGATAAACAGCTTATGCAAATTAATGGACATTCTAATGGTCAAACTTGTAGTCAAAACTATGAAAGACCATCACCTCAGTCTTGGTATGAACCTATTTCGAGGCCTATAGCAGGTCAAAATGCATCAGCACTTAACAGTGAAGCCATGCAAATTGGTGGATCTGGCCCAGGACAAGAAAATGGCATAAGAATGGTTTCAAATCCCATGTTCGAAGCCATACCTGGCACGAGGGGGTTCACTAATCCTTTATTCGAACTTATACCCAAGGGGTTGGAAGGTTTTCCTACAACCGGAAGAGACACAACACTTGTTCCAACAAATTTCCCAGGTCCTTTCGCAAGACAGGCTCAGAGGGGCCACCCATACCCTCAACAGCAGCCAGCACTACAGGGACAACCAGTCCCAAATATACCACCCTATGAACCAAGAGGACCTCAAGCACAAGTTTGTCCACCAAATCCTATGTTTATTCCTCTAGTAGTGGTTCAACAGGCACAAAATACGGTCCCTCGAGACCAAATTGCTGATATTGTTAGAGAGATGTGTGGACCAATGGCTCGGGGGGTTCAAACTCCTGTGTACAGGAAACCATATCCAGAATGGGTGGATAGGGTACGTGAATACCCAAGAGGATTCAGGATACTAGACTTTGCCCTTTTTTATGGGAATGGAAACTAGTCAACAGTGGAGCATATTGCTAGGTTTGCTGCTCAATATGGTGAATTTACCAATAATGATTATATGAAGTTAAGATTGTTCCCAAATTCTCTTACAGGGACAGCCTTCGTATGGTATATTAACCTTACGCCTGGCTCCATTCAGACTTGGCAACAAAAATGGAAGAGGCATTTCATGCCCAATTCTTCCAAATAGAGCCAGAAGTGTCCATGGCAGATTTGTTAAGGTTGAGCCAAAGGCTTGATGAAAAGGCTGCTCAATTTATTGCCAGACTTAAAAGAGCACGAAACAAATGTAGGGTCATCCTGCCAGAGCCAGAATTCGTAAGATTGGCTCAAAATGGCTTAAAGTTTAGGCTTCGAAAGAAGTTTGACTCGACTAAGTTTACAAACTTAGTGGAACTAACTTATAAGATGTCTAGGTATGAAGCATTACTAGAGAAAAAACAAGATTGAAATAATGCATCATATAAGACATATTATAGAGACCCTAATTATGAGATTAATGCAGCAGAGATTGTAGGGAAAGAACCTGTGATCTGTGAGGCATTAATTCATAAGGACACAACAACTGACCAGCAGTTTAAAAAGAAAGACCTTCATAGGAAATACTCTTTCAATTTAACAAAAGCAGATGACATATTTGATCATTTGCTTGTGGCCAACTTCCTTAAATTACCAAAAGGAGTCAAAATTCCATCTCCAGACGAACTTAAAGAAAAAGTGTATTGTAAATGAAATAATTCTTGGTCTCACTCGACTAAAAACTGTATTTTTTTTTTAGACAGGATCCGAGAACAAATTCGAAAAGAAAGTTTGAAATTCCCAGCTAAAGCAGAGAAGGCTATGGGGATCGACAGTAATCCATTCCCAGAAGTTGGAGAAAGTGCAGCTAATGTTGTTGTACTAGACTTGCAGAACTTATCTTTGAAGGAATTGGAAGAGATCAATGTGCAGATGCATGTTGCTAGCCAGATTACTATCAAGAAAGACATTAGAAGTTCACCAGTTGTTAGACAAGGCTCTACAGGTCAGGAAAATGACTCTGATGAGGAAGCACTGGATGATAATTCTTTAGAGGCAGCAGTTATCCAAAGAATATGTCCCAAGTGTAGGTTGAGCTATAAGTGGCTGAAAGGGTTTCCAATTGATGGGAAGCAATACTACAGGGATGTGCAAAGATGTCCTAAGCCAACCAGTACTCATAACAAAAGGCCATATCCAACTAGCCCTAGGCAACAGCCACTCATGGTTGGATCAGCACCTACTAGAATGCAATCCAAGGGTAAGAGGCCTTTACATGAGTCCAGACCTCCCAACTATTACAGAATGGAAGGTAGTCGTCCTGAAAGAAGGACTGAAGTAGGTTCAAGTTATAGGAGCAAAGCCAGAAATTGGTTCCCTAGACCAGCCTCACACAAGCTGGAAAGGGGCCACCTTCATGAAAGGCCTAAATTAGGCCCAAAACAAGGAAGGCCTGAATTAGGCCCTAAACAAGCAATTAGGGCTAAGCAATGGCATTCACAGACAACTTCGAAATTGGCTTCGAAGGAAGAAAGAGGTAGCTCAACGACTGAGTTGCTGGGTTCATGGGTATCTGGAGTCCCAGATTGGTTTGTCATGCAGAACAAACCTAGGGAGATACTTGACCAAAGAAATGCTGTTGGAGATCAGGGTAGGATGGTTAAACCTCCCCTAGTGGCCCCGAATAATTGGGTGTTACTAAAGCATCCAAAAACAAAGGAACCAAGCATGGTCCCAGTAATTTCTAGATCAAAAAGGAGGAAGATCCAGCGTAGGTATACTCAGTACCAGAAAGACCTGAAAGAAAGTAAAGAAAGCTCTTCATTGGTCCAAACAGAGGGGTAGACAAGAGGAAAAAAAAAACCCAAAGTCCGACCATAGTCCAAAATCAACTCTACAAGACAAAATGGGTTGTAGCAAAGAACAGTTGGCCAAAGTTCACTCTGAACTAAAAGCCAAGGAGAGGTCCAGTTTAGCAGGATTGGAGAAGGCTTTGATGGAGAGTGATAGCGAGACAGAAGGTGAAGTTGGCCTAGGCCAAAAGAAAGAAATGGTTGAGGAAAAAATATTCGAAGCCTTCATGACTGAACAGACATTTTTAGTTGAAAAGCCAACAGAAGCAGACCATTCAAAGGAGCTTGTTAGTAATGAAGTGCCAGATTGCAGCATGGAAGATGCTTCTGAAATGATTGAATAAGGTGGCTAAGAAGAGAAACAGGTACAGCCAGCCATTCAATTTGGCTCGTTTCCTCCAGTATCAGTGAATATGGTACATATACTACCACATGAATTCCAAGTTGGAGATGAAAACCAAGAGGGTCATGAAATTGACCCAATTCCAGTCTCCAGTGAAGACTCACAAGTGAGTATGGTGCAAGATGAATCCAAAATGGCTACCCCAATGGAAACTGAATACGAGAGTGAAAAAAAGGTAAGTATAAACCTCTCATATCCTTTTGAATATCCCACGACATCTATGACACAGCATGTCAAGCCTTTGTATATTAAGGCCTTCTTCGATGTGATAAAATTGAACCGCGTCTTGGTGGATAATGGGGCAGGAGTGAACCTGCTTCCAAAATCTTCCTTGAAGAAACTAGGAAAAAGGAACCCCAAGTTAATCCCAACCAGCATAACCATTGCCGACTTCGCTGGAGACAAACAAATAGCTCAGGGAATTTTGCCCATCAACCTAAGTGTGGAAACCAGAGACTGCATGACGGCATTCTTCGTTATCGACAGTAATGCTAAGTACAATGCTTTACTTGGTAGAGATTGGATTCACCCTAACAAGTGTGTGCCTTCCTCTCTACATCAGAAGATAATGATGGCCTTGGGCAATGGAGAGACAAAGGAAATCGATGCAGATCCTCAACCCTTCATAGCCTGTGCAGACTTCACAGAGGCCAAATTGTATATTGAGGGAGTGACACCACTTAGTATACTGAGAAAACCTGATGGCTTAGCCGAAGTGACGGCTGATGAGGAATTGGCACACCTGAAGCACTTAGTCCAGGAAAGTGTTGATGAAGAGTTTGTCGTTAAGGATAACAATGATGCTTGGTTGTAGGCAAAGAGATGAAGACCAAGAAGCCAAATCTTTGGCTCTAATTAAGTTCTTAATATTGGATGTAAAATCAATAGTTCAGAAAGTGCAAGAGTAAGAGAAAGAAGCCATAATAATTGGCTGTAAGCAAGAGCAGCAATAGGCCAGGGTTTTGGCCCTTGATAAATACTGTGCATTGGACATTGAAACAAAAGTCCAGGAGATACATGAGGAAGAAGCCTTGTGGACAGACTTTGTCTATGAGGAGGAGGGTAAAGATGTTAAATCAAAGAAGCTGATATCAGAACAAAGCAACGAGATTGCTTCGAAGTCAGAAGGAATTAAAGAATGAGCATCAGTAAGTTCTCAGATGCAAGACCCCTTGGAAGAAGTAAATTTATGGGAAGGTTCTACACAACAGTCCACCTATATAAGTGCTTGGTTGAATACTTTTGATAGGGACCAGTTGTTGGTTGTTTTGAAGAAATATAAGGATTGTTTTGCATGGTCTTATAATGAACTTCCAAGTTTGGATAGGTCATTAGTAGAACATAGGCTCCCTATGAGGCCTAATTTCAAACCATACAAGCAAAAACCGAGAAGAATGAGTCCAAAAGTGATTTAGAAAGTTAAGGAGGAAATTCTTAGACTCCTCAAGGCAGGTTTTATTAGGACAGCCAGGTATGTTGAATGGCTATCTAATATGGTGCTTGTAGTTAAGAAGAATGGTAAAAATAAGGGTATGCATCGATTTCAGAAACTTGAATCTAGCAACCCTAAAAGATGAGTATCTTATGCCTATAGTAGATTTGTTGGTAGATAGCTCAGCAGGGCATCAAATTTTATCAATGATGGATGGGCATTCTGGTTATACCCAAATTTGCATTGTAGAGGAAGATCTCCACAAGATAGTATTCGGATGTCTTGGGAATATTGGCACCTTCGAATGGGTTAAAATGCCATTTGACCTGAAGAATACTGGGGCTACATATCAGAGGGTTATGAATACTATCTTTCATGACCTTATTGGGGGGTATTTAAAGTGTTATATTGATGACATTGCAGTGAAATCCCAGTCTATGGAGGAACATTTGTTTCACTTAAAAGCAGCTTTCGAAAGAATGAGAAAGTTTAAGTTGAAACTCAATCCTCTTAAATGTGCTTTTGGCGTATCATCTGGAAACTTCTTAGGCTATGTAGTACACAAGAAAGGAATACAGATTGACCAGAATAAAGCCAAAGCCATCATTGAAGCCAGACATCCATCAAGTAAGAAAGAGTTACAAAAGTTCCTTAGACAGGTTAATTTTCTTCGAAGATTCATTTCTAATATTACAGGGAAAACTAAAGTATTTTCTTCCTTGTTAAGGCTAAAAGATAAAGAGGAGTTTGTGTGGACAGCAGAGCATCAAACTGCTTTCGAATGAATCAAAGCCTACTTGGCCAACCCTTCAGTACTGATGCCACCAAAGGGTGATAAGCCCTTAAAATTGTACATAGCTGCAGCAAAAGATTCATTGGGAGCTTTCTTAGCCCAAGACAATGAAGAAGGCAAGGAACAAGATGTTTATTACCTTAGTAGGTTTCTAAATTCTTGTGAATGTAAATATTCAGCTGTAGAAAAGCTGTGCCTTGCATTGTATTTTGCTGCAATGAAATTAAGATATTATCTTTTGCCTACAACTGTCTTGGTAATTGCAACCACAAATTTGGTTAAGTATATGTTATCTAGACTCATGTTGAGGAGAAGAATTGGCAAATGGATACTAGCCTTGTTAGAATTTCATCTAGAATATGTTTCCCAAAAGGCAATAAAAGGACAAGTTTTAGCTAATTTTTTGGCAAACCATCCATGTCAAACAGAAAGCCAAGAGATAATAGAACTTGGTATGGCTAGTGTTGAACCATGGCAAATGTGGTTTAATGGATCAAAAGCCAATGGTTTAACTGGAATTGGTATAGTAATTAAGTCACCACAAGAAGTAGAAACCACGCATGGTTTCAGAGTAGATGAAATTATTTGTTCCAATAATCAAGCTGAATATGAAGCCTTAATAATGGGACTGGAAATACTTATTGGATTACAAGCTCATGCAGTTGACATATTTGGAGATTCTCAATTGGTAGTTAACCAGGTGAAAGGGATTTTCAAATGTCAAAGTATAAGCATGTTGCTATATTATATTGTTGCATTACATTTGCTTTCTCAATTTCAGATAGCAAATGTAACTCATGTCCCAAGATTCTTGAATAATAAAGCTAATGATGTAGTTCAGAAAGTTTCGAATTTCAAGAGAAGGGATAATACTGGAAGAGATATAAGCCAGACAACATATTAGAAAGTAATACTACCCTTGAATAAAAGGAATGTGGTCTTGGAAGTCAATCATAATGACTTACAAGAACAAGATTGGAGACATCTAATAATGCAGTATCTAGCTGGCCCATCTTCGAAAGCCAGCAGTAAAATTAAATTGTAGTCTATGTAATACATGATGTATGGCAATGCTCTCTATAAAAAGGGGGGAGATGGTTTATTGTTGGAATGTTTAGGCCCAAAAGAAGCATTGACAACTATGGCTGAAGTTCATGAAGGCATCTGTGGTGCTCATCAGCCTGGTGTGAAGATGAGATGGTTGTATCGAAGGCATTCCTGCTATTGGCCAACTATCCTTAAAGACTGCATAGAATATGCAAGAGGTTGTCAGGCATGCCAAAAGCATGGCACAATAAGGCATGTGCCCATAACCAACCTGCATGCAGGTGTGAAGCCTTGGCCATTTAGAGGTTGGGCCATGGATATGATGGGGAAAATACACCCACCCTCTTCGAAACATCATTATTTCATTTTAGTGGCCACTGATTACTTCACTAAATGCGTCGAAGCTAAACCATACAAAGCTGTAGACCAGATTGAAGTCATTGGATTCATTAAGGATTTAATCCGAGATTTGGTATTCCATGACTATAATCATTGATAATGGACAGATTTTGATGGGAAAATGGTAAAGTCTTTTGTGGCAGAATTTGGAATTAGCCTTGTTAATTCTACCCCCTATTATGCACAAGCCAATGGTTAAGCTGAATTATCCAATAAGTCTTTGAAAAAAGGAATACAGAAAGTTGTGGAAGATAATCCTAGGGATTGGCATAACTTATTGTTGGATATATTATAGGCTTATAGGACTTCTCCAAGGTCAAGCACAGGGATCACTCCTTATGCCTTAGTATATGGGCATGATGTAGTGCTACCGGTGGAAATTAATGTTAAGTCATTGAGGGTGAGATGCCAGGATCATTTAGATCATAAGCAATACCATCAGAGTATGTGCTTGGAGTTAGAAAGTATAGATGAAGCTAAAATTCTGGTATTAAATAGCATTCTTTTTCAAAAGAAGAAAACAGCCAAAAACTATAATAAGAAAGTCAAACACGTTGGCTTTGATGAAGGTGATTTGGTATGGAAGACGATACTCCCAATAGGGATTAAAAGCCATAAGTTTGGTAAATGGTCACCTAACTGGGAAGGACCATATCAAGTTCATAGAGTCCTGTCTTTTGGAGCATACCATTTGAGAAATTTGAATGGATATGTACATCCCAAAAAGATTAATGGCAGATACTTGAAGCCTTATTTTCCAACCATATGGGAAACACAAGGAATAGAATAAATGTTAAGTAAAAGAACATAAGAATATTCAAATGATGAATAAGAATTTTCTTTTCATAAGAAGTTGAATACATTCTGTCATAAATTGGCCCAAAAATCAATACAATGTCTCAGTTGTTCTTTTACAATGGATGTTCTATTCTTAAATGATGAGAACAACTGAATGGCTGTGGTCATTTTCTGCTTTCGGTCGGCCAGTCCTTGATTGGTGATCTGCAATTTTGTGACAGTTCGATCTAAGGCCTGGTTAACCGCGGATAGCTCCTCTTCAAGTTGAGCTTTCTTCTCCAATAGTTGAGTTCGAAATTGGGAGACAAAGGAATGTTGTTCCTTTAACTCTGATACTTCAGTATGTAATTTGGAAACGAAGCTCTGGTCTTTCACCAATTTCTCCTCTACAGCCTTGGCATCATGACAAATGTTGATGTAGAAATCAATGGTGGCTGCTGCCTGAGACAAATGACCTGAGACAGTCATGCCGGATTGTTCAACAATTTTGTAGCACTGGAGGAAGTCATTTCTTATTATAGGCCTCTGTAAGGCTTCGAAAGGGATCCTCGGAAAGGATGTCAGCAGCTCTAGGCAGCTGTCCAAGTCTATTGGAGATAAGGAAGTCTTACTACTGTTGGAAGAGCTCTCAAAGATCTCTAGTAGAGAATCAGCCAAAACTAATGGCTCGGTCTCATCGCTAGCCATTGGAGAGGTGGAAGGTATATCGAAGAGGCTAGCTAGTCAAGTCAAGATGTCTACCTCATCCATGCGACATGAAAGGTGCAGAAGAGCTTTGGTAGAAGGAAGAAAGGACTGCATAGGGATAGGAGAAGTGGATGGAGCATCTTCAGCAGTCTCTATAGTCCTAGCCACTAATAGGTCGAGGGAAGAGGGGCTGGAACTAGGCAAAGATAATAGACTATGAGTTGGAGAGCTGCCAGCACCCTCTATAGAGGAATCAGCTACCATCAGAGATGGAGCAACAGTTGGAATTCCTTTAGGAGGAGGAGGAAAAACAAGGCTCGAAAGAGAATTAAATTGAGATAAATCAAAAGTCAAATGAAGGAGACATGGAGTTAAGCTAGAAGGGAAAGGAGCAAGAATACTTGGCCTCAAGGAGGGTACAGAGAATGTAGGCCTAGGAAGTGGGAGTATTATCTGAATAGACTTCATATTTTGCAATTGATCAATTTCAACCGAAACTGAGGGAGTCCTTATTGGAAGAATAGGCTTAGTAGTTGTTGCTGCAAAAGAAGAAGTACAAAGTAATGTCAAGTCTCAATACCAAGAATTTGACAAGAAAAGAATAGAGACATGAAAGAAATTACTTGTTTAAGAAGTTATAGCAATGATATGAGAGCTACGAAGGGAATAGTGCTCAGCAATGTGTTCCCTTCTCGCAGTTTCCCTTTGGATTGTATCAGCAGCAGCAGCAGCTTCATCTCTTAATAGTTGTTGTTGCCGCCTCTTCTCAGCTCTTTGAAAAATAATTATTTCTCTGGAATGTTCCTCTTCTACTGCTTTGGCAGCTGCCTTATGAGTAGGGTCTTCCACCAAATCAAAAGGAGAGACAGTCATCTTTTTTTTTCTTTCTTCTTGGTAATGGTACTTTCTGCTCTTTCTCAATCTCTCTCTCTTCAATCTGGGATTTAGGCTCTTCAGGAGTAAGTTCCTTTTCCACTGCTTTGGCAGCTGTCTCATGAGTAGGGTCTTCAACCAAATCAGAAGGAAAGACAGCCACATTTTTTCTCTTTGTTCTCTGTAATGGTATTTCTTGTTCTTTCTCAATCTCTCTCTCTTCAGTCTGAGATTCAGATTCTTAAGGAGTGAGTATTAGCTTCCTTTTCTTTTTCTGCTGTTGTTTGTCTTTGAGAGCAGCTAGAGTTTCAGCTCTTTTAGGAGATTCTTCTTGTAGAGACCCTGAACCAAGAGATATGAGTGTAAAGGAAACAAACAAAAGAGTCTAAAAGAAAAGGAACTTGAAAATACTTACCCTTTTTCGAAGCAACTCTAGTAACTCTAGCTGGAGGGGCTAAGGCTACAGGAACAGTTTGGGCAACTGTGGAAAGAGAGGAAATGTTCTCTACTGTTGTTGGTTTAGCCTTAGAAGGCACTCTTAGCCCTATCAGCAAATCGTGAGGGTGTACTGATAGGCGCACTTCCATATTGGCTGTCTGCCAGTTTTGAAATCTTTTCAAAGCCAAGCCAGAGGGAAGGAAGGGGACAAATTTGAACTCACTCAATTCTTTCAACAGTTTAAATGTTGTCACCTCTAGTTTTGATTTGGGTATTCTCAGGTCTCTGGCCGTAAGATGGACATTCGAGAGGCTGCAAACTGGAACGGGAATCCCTTGAGTAAACCTAAATTGCCTGGCAAACTGAGAAGGGCAGTATACCTCAGATATGCACTTATAAGCTTGAGGGTTTAAAGTACCAATGAACAACTCCCTCGGTAACAAAATAGAAGCCCACATGTCTTTGTGTGGTGGGGTAGAGCACTCTTTATCAGCCAAGAATTTTTGCAGCCAAGCAAGTCCTTTGTTGGCATCAAAGGGGCAGAAGAAGGTAGTAGATGGAGAAATAGGAAGTTAATGAAAAAAGGTAAGGTAATAGGCAAAGGAAGCAGAATAGAGGACAATTCTAGCATATCTCTCCCCATAAGTGCTAGGATATTGAACAAGGAATCTTAAGCATTTGGGATGCAAATCAGTAAACTAAGCAAAGAGCCAGAGTTGGAGCACCCAAAGCGGACCTCCTTGGTTGATGTCAAGAGGTTTCTCACAAAATTGGGAGCAGACTCTATAAACATGGCCTAAGAGATATGGGACCAAGGCTATGCGTTTCTTCAAAACAAGGGCCTTCGCAAGTGGAGCAAACTCAGGCATAATCCGCTGAGATGATGTATAAAAAAGAAATTTACACAACCAGTATAAAATAAAGAAAAAGAGTTCTCTATCTCTTACGGGGCCTTCTCTTTTGTTTTCAGCCTTTACAAAATCACTGTAGGAGGAATTTAAAGGTGAAAGGGAAAACTTAACAGAAAGGTCCGGGTAGTTGGGTGTAAAAGGAGTACCAAGGGGTGAAAGCCCTAGAAGATGGCAGATATCAAGAACAGTAGGGGCCATCATACCACACCGAAACTGAAAAAAATTAAAAGCCATGTTTCAAAAGCAAAGAACAACAAGAATCAAAAAATGGTCTTCAGGAATTATAAACCTGGAAAAATAAAGGGCGTCGAGAATACAAAGCTCTTGCAGGTCACCTTCTCTTGCAGGCACAACTCTATCATACCATTCCTCCCACTCAGCTCTCAATGTTGGCCAGTAACAGTGAGGACGGGTCATTCTCCAATTTTCCCAAATGAGCCCCCTTCATAGAGAAGAAAGTGGTCCTCCAAGCGAGGGTATAAAGCTGGAAGTTGAGTGGGAGCTTCTCAAAAGATGGGACCTAGGACATATTCTTGTTTATCGCTATGGCGACGAACAAAGAGACGTCCATCTATGGAACTTGACCCATCTGTTGATCTCTTCCTCAATACATCTCTTCAAAGCCATTGTTGGGCTTGCACGATCGCCAGTTGGTACTTTCAGAGAAGAAGAATCCATTGGTGGCAAGTAGCAAGAAAGAAAGGGTTAATAGGGGAGAAGGGTTTGTGTGTTGAACAAACGAGTGATTTCAGAATACGAAATAAAAGGGTTCTAAAACCTTTATGTCTGGAAAATATATCATGTAATTCGTAGAGAAGTACTAAAAGTACATATACGAAGAGTTTCTTTCAATATTGATACTTTTGGAGGGAAAAACACATTCCAAATGTGCTGTCAATTTCGAAATAAAATATTTGGCTTCGAAGCCAGTTTTTAGCACCAGAATGAAATGACAAATAACTTTGAATGTCGAAAGCCTGCTTCGAAGCACATTCCCCACCTAAGGATGTAAAAATGTTCAAGTATTTGTTTACTTCGAAGGGGTTTAAAGACCTGTTTTAGGTTTCTTAGTGAGAATAGTATCCTTCGAAGCAAAACTTGAGATCCCTTAAGGATGGAAATTGTTGTTCGAAGTATCAAAACCATTAGTTGGTTTGATAGTATACAGAAGAGACTGTTTCTCGGATTAAAACAATACAGCCCTTAAAAGGAGCTTTCACATTTTGGAAAGTATGGACTATTATTCGAAGCAAAAATGATTAATTTAAAACTAATTGATCGTATTAATCATATGACCATATGTTGGATATGATTAAAACAAGCTTTAAGGGGTAAGACTGTTAAATTCAAAGCACTGATTCGAAATGAAAATCAGCAAAAGTTGTCAACTGTATTCCATAAATTGGAAAAGCTCTTGTTGGCTTTTTTAGTGTTTCATTTGAGATGATTGAATCTAGATTCGAAAGATGAGATTGGTGAGTTCGAAGCCCTAAATTTGCTTGTAAAAACAAACGGAGATAAAGTCAAACCATGCCAAATAGAGAGAAATGTTTTAATTGTATTGAAACCAAAGCAATTACATCGAAAGGCCCTCTTTGGGTACAAATTCGAGTTCATAAAAGTAAGGAATAGAATAAATAACAAGATCATGGAATTTAGTTCAACTATGGTCAATAAATTGCTGTTCCTTTTTTATTCTATGCTCTATTTTCTCCAAGCTTGGTTGCTGAAGTTGATGTGCTCTCACTTGATAAAAGAGCTCTTCAGCCTTTATTTTGAATGCTGTTTCTTTTAACCCTTGTTCCAACTCGTCCATATCCAAGTCATCCCAGTACGAAGAGTCTTTATTTTTGAAGTCATCATATTCTTCGATAAGATTCTCTGCTTCATACTGGGTATGAACTCGAAGGGATGAAAGTTGGTTCAAAGATTGAGTGGTGGTCGCAGAAGTCCGGTGCCAATGAAGAAGCAACGGGAGTTGGTCTAAAAACATTTGGAGTTCTGCTTGGGCAATGGGGTTGAGGACGTGACTCCGAGTCATAATATCACAAGCCCATCGAAAGTTCTTGAGAGGAACATCGTCTTCAAAAACATTGAAAGGCAAGTGAGAAAAGGCCATAAGCAGAAGTTGGGCTTGCTTCCACTGAGTTGGAATAGGGGAAGATGGAGGCTTATAAGGAGGAAAAACCTTGTTCGCAGAGAGGGTAAGCCTCAGTCTCTCTGTCCAGCAGGGATTTTGCGGAGGAGGAGGTATAGGGGCTTCTATCTCGAAAGTAAGAGGAAACTGAGGGGCATTAACATAATCAAGCCAGTCAGAAAGGCAAAGCTTCGCGTTCTGGGTTAAGAACGATGGGTTACACCCTTGTGCCTCTTCTGGGCATTGGGTAGCTTGTACTATCTTTGTAGGCATGGAGGATGTGTACCATGCTACGAGCAGATTGTCCTCTAAACTGCGTCGACGGTCGATGGACACGTAAGGATAAACCACTGAGCTTCGAGCATCAGAAAGAAATTCTAGAGAATCAGTGAACTCGACAAAGTGATGATTAACTCCCTTCCTCAATTCAGATACCTCAGGTTCCGACTAGCTTCTCCAACCAGAAGCCCCAGAAGAAGAAGAAGAAGCCACAGCCTCATCCCATGTAGAAGATTGTGAATTCGAAGAAGAACTTCCCATGTCTATATTTGCAAATTTCTGAATCAAGGGATTGTGGACAGTATGTTCGTAATCCAAAGGTTGATAATTTGCGAAAGTTTCCATGACTTGAATATAGGAAGGTGGGTAAAGGTGGCTAATCAATGCACGAAGATTCTTTCGAGAACGAACGGTATTATCAGACAACTCTTCATATGCTTGATCGAAATAAGAAAATGCCTGTTTCTCCATTGAATTGGACTTTTCGAATACTGAGATAATGGGCGTGTTTAAGAGATCAAAGAGAAGTTAATGCAAATGTTCATCAATGAATGACGGTTGTATTTCTAAAAATGTAAAGCCCATACACGTTCTAAAACGTGGATAAAAGACCTTGATCCACTAATGTCACCAAGTATTGGGTATATTAATGCGGGGGGGTAATGTTGGCTACATATTTTGTATAAGCCAATTACAATTCAACACGTGGCAAAATAAAGGCAATACGGGAAGACTATTCAAGTTTTCGATCGTGATCGTACACGTCACATTTAGTATTGGTTCTTACAAGATCTGCGTAGCACTGGATCAGCAAAGGATGCAAAGTGATGTGGCTTCAACGGTTACTCACATTTAAATTTAAAAATCAGGAGAGAAGCCTAACTGCAAGTGATGGCATAGTGGAGCTAAGTATAAGGCAACATGATCAGCGATCATGGAGGAACGATTTGACGGTTAGAAGTGCAGTTCGATGGTCATCCTTAAGAAGTATAAATAGCAGAGAAGGCCCCAAAAAAAAGCCTCAGACTCAGATCCAAAAAATCAATTTTATTCTACTTTATTTCTTTTCCAATTTTACATTTCTTGTTCTTTACATTCCTGTACTTTAAAATTCTTGTACTACACTTCGTTCATAAGAGTAGTTTCAAGTAAATTGTTACTGTAAACCTCTACGAGGCTGAATTGGATCATTATAAATCTTTCGTTTTACTTAATGAAATACTGCAATTGTTTTTCAATTAATCATTGTCAGTTTATTTCTCCTAAGCAAAATCACTAGCAAAAATTCTCTTCATTAAGGCTAAAAGAACTAAAACATAATCGTTTGATAATTGGTTGGTAATTAATTTTCTTTAAGGACTAATTGATCATTGCTGGCATGCTCACAATTACAAAAATAACCTTCCAAAGCCAAAAAACCAACAATATGATTTGATACAAGAAATTTCCTGTGAGGAGTAAACAAAGATTTATTTGGCACAAAAAATTAATAGTAAAAAAAAAAGATAATAGGGATGGAAAGGTTACGCCAAAACTTAAAATTTTAATAAAAATACGGGAATAAATGGTATAATCATTTTTTCCAAAAAAAAAGTGTCAGCATTCTTTCAATTCTTTAGTTGGTGGGGAAAAAATCATAAAGAAAGGAAAGCATTAATTGATAAATTAAAGGTAGTTTAATAATTAATTAAGGAAGAGGAAAGTATCCTTTGTCTTCTCCTTTGTCTCATTCCTCCCTTTGCATTGTAGGGAATTTTTATTTTTTGTGTTTTTTTTAACAGTGGTGTTATATATATTAATTAGTGTACTAACTAGTATATTAATTAATATTATTATAACATTATTACTGATCATATTTATTATACATATTATAAATATCTAAAATTTTTAAAATAATACCACATCATTTATTAATACATTAATTAATACATATAATAATTTTTTTTTTTAGTTCCTCCCGTTTCTTTCTTGTACAAAATGGACCACACATTACAAGTTTAGACATTGAAGTCTCAAGATAGGTACACTACTTTTCACAACCCATTGGTTGGTCATCATGATGAGGAGCATTGAAATGCAATAAGTGTGTACTTCAATTCAGGTCTGTGTGGTAGATTAAATTGAAAAAATTTATTAGTGTGATAATGATCAGTAAAAAAATTATTATTATAAAGATTGTTAGTGAGGGATTAAATAAAAATATGTTTATTTTGATAATAATATATGAGATGGTAAGTGATGGGTTATTAAATTATTTTATATAAAATACATAAATAATTATTTTATATTAATAAAATTAAAACAAATATTAAAACAAACAAATACACTTGGTAAAAAAAAATTAAATTAAAAAAATAAAATTTTTATATAAAATGAACTCAATCTCCTTATTATTTTCTTAATCTCAGCCAAGTTAATCTCTCTACTGAAGGAGATTACTAAGTCCCTTAGACTATCAATCCACCCTTTCATTTAACTACCAAATATGTTGTAGGTGGGACTCATAACTATGGTAGTCTAATCCGGCAACTCAAGCTGCAAAACAAACATAGCCTTAATTTCTTATATAAATAGAAAATTAATTCCATACTATTTATACATATATGAAGAAATTTATTGTATATTCTTACAAAAATAAATATAGTAAGAAAGTTATGATTTTATGTACCGTAATTATAAATATTTGTAGTGTGTTAGGAACTTCAATTTTATTCCAAAGTAGGCAAGCAATCAAAGATTAAATATTTTGATCAAAAAGCAAAATCGAAGAATATTTTTGGATCACTGGATAAAAAATTTAATGCAATGGAAGGTAAAATATTTTTTTAGTCACTGAACTTCATTTTTATGACATAGAAGAAAAAAATATTTTTTTGGACCCGTAGATGGGCCATCTATCATGAAAGGCAAAATATATTAGGCCTCTGTTTGGGAAGATGGTTTGAATGGATTTGGGGTTATTTTAGTTACAAAAAAATAAAATATATTTTTTAATTCAATAAGGCATAATATCATCTCCAATTCATAATCATTACATTCTTTCTCTCATAAAAAAATTAAAAAAGCTAAAAAAAATCAAAAGCTCTTCCCAAACCAAGCATTTTAGCCCAAGGCTAAAATAGTCTAAAAAATTAAAAAGTCAACCCACTTCCCAAACGAAGGCTAAGATGGGTTTCGCTCTCCTGTGTTGGTCATTTTAATTTGAGAGAAAGTTTGAGTTGGCAGACTTATTTTGAAAACAATTTTAGTGATTTAAATCGTTTGTTTTTTAAGATTCATTAAGTAAAATATTCATGTAAAAAATCAAGATTGGACATCAATAATTATATATTTGAATTTGTTAAACTTATTTATTTTGATGATTTATTTAATTATGTTTTAATTTATTTAAAAGAGAAAAATAGAATCCAAAATTTATTTTGATGATTTATTTAATTATGTTTTAATTTATTTGAAAGAGAAAAATAGAATCCAAAATTTATTTTGATGATTTATTTAATTATATTTTAATTTATTTGAAAAAGAAAAATAGAATCAAAATTTATTTTGATGATTTATTTCAAAGAGAAAAATAAAATCAAAATTTATTTTGTCCCATTATTTCTCACCTAAACCTTTATTCTAAATGTTGTTAGAATGTATTTAATATTTGATTAAATCAGGAGTTTAAACATCCCAAAATAAAGGTTCAAACAGCCCAACACAGTAGCAGGCCAAAAGGTTCAAATGGAAGATATTCAAATTTATAATGATGGAGTGAAAGATATTCAAATTAGTAATGATGGAGTACAACGGCTATAAACGGCTATAAGTTTCATTATATATACCAAAACCTCTAATGTAAATAAGTTACTACAAAAAATCAGAAAATATTCTTTGATCTATAATCACCCATATCTATTCTTTGAAAAATTTTCTGAGAAGTGTTCTTTAATTTTTGTTTGTATCCTCTCTCAGAAATTATACACTGAGTCTTATAGCATTAAGTTCATCTTTCCTGTGTGAGGTTTACAGAAAATCTAAAACTTCATTTTTATATCTATCTTTGAGAAATAATTCTTGTAGCTTTCTGTGAAAGCAAAAACAACTTCTTTTCAACCTTGTAAGAGTGTAGTACACTTAGTATTCTTGACTTAGAAAGTATGTGTAAAATCTGTGGAGGATTGCTCCATTTGTAAAGAGGTTGCTAGCACCCCGTGAAGCTAGAGCATAGTCGAAAATCTCAAGTGCAGCTTGAGGAGTGGACGTAGGTCGAGTTGAAACCAAACCACTATAAATTTGTTTGCCTCTCTCTCCCTTATCTCTTTATTTTATTTAAATTGCTACAGTTATATTTCACATTTACATTGTGCTAAAATCATTAACTGACATAGTTGCTAGAACACTTGTTTTAATTTTTTTTGTTTCATTAACTATATTTATCTATTTTGCTAATCATAATTTTTATTAGGGTATTATTAATTTTTAATTGTAAAAACCTAATTCACCCCCCTCTTAGGTTGTCTTTTGGGTAACAATTGGTATCAGAGCCTAGACTCTTATTTTAGATTTAACCATCTAGGAGTTCCGATCCATAGCAACCTTAGCTGAAGGACAAGTCACAAATAGGCTACCATTGTTTGACAAAAACAACTATAGTCATTGGAAGGATAAAATGACCTTATACCTACAAGTCACTGATTATGCCATGTGAATTATTGTCACCAAAGGTCCAAAAATTCCTACCAAATTAGTAGACAATATTAGTGTACCTAAAACTGAAGATGAATGTGATGAGAGATCATAAATTATTGCAAGCCAATGCTAAAGCCAAACTCACCCTTATTTATGGATTAGACTCTAAGGAGTATAATAGAATTTCAAGTTGTGATTCGGCAAAAGAAATTTGGGACAAACTTGAGGTAACGTATGAAGGTATAAACCAAGTGAATGAATCTCGTATTGATATGCTTGTTCATAGTTATGAATTGTTTAAAATGAACTTTGATGAATCTATTTCAAGTATGTTTACTAGATTGGCTGAAATTGTAAACTCTTTGAAATCTCTTGACAAAACTTATACTAATAGTGAGTTGGTAAAAAAAATTCTTAAGTGTTTACCAAAGAATTGGGAAACAAAGGTTACGGCCATTATAGAAGCCAAAAATCTCTTCACACTTGGATTGGATGAGCTTGTGGGTTCCTTTATGACTCATGAGATCACCATGAAAGGACATGAGGATGTTGAAAAAAAAAAAAAAAAGTGGAATTGCATTCAAAGCCTCATCAAATGAAGAAGAACATGAAAACTCTAGTGAGGATGAAAGCTGTGTCATGTTTAGTAGAAATCTCAAAAAGCACTTCAAGAAAAACAATTATGAAGGAAGAAGACCTTTCAAGAAAGAGTACAACAAAAATAACAAGAAAGAGCCTATAATTTGCTATGAGTGCAAAAATCCTGGACATATGAAGATGGATTGTCCAAAATTGAAGAATCATGGAAAAGACTACAAAAGAAACAAAAAGGCCATGGTAGCAGCTTGGAGAGAAAGTGAAGATAAAAGCTCAAGTGATGAAATTGAAAATGAAGTAGCCAACTTGTGTCTCATGGCTCTTGAAGATGAAGACTCTACTCAAGATGAGGTAACTACTTTTATGAAGAACTTGAAAGTGCATTCCATGAACTAAAAGATGAATTTAGAAAAGTTTGTGCCAAAAATAATGTGTTAAAAAATCTGTTGCATCTTTATCTAGTAATGTAGAAGAATTAAAGAAAGAAAAAATTATTTTGAAAAATGATTTTGACACTATCTGCTTTAACAAAAACACTTGAAAAATTTGTAAAATGTAGAAATAATCTCAACATGCTTCTTGAAAATCAAAGATGTGTTTTCGATAAGCAGGCATTAGATATGACCCTATTAAGAAACAAAAGAATCTCAATGCAATTTTTGAAAAGGCAACTCTTATAACACACCCTTATATTACTTATCATTATTGTAGAAAGAAAGGCCATTATATATCTTATTATCCATTCAAAAAGGATATGAACATGGGAATTAAAAAGATTTGGATTATTAAGGGATCTAACAAAACTAACCAAGAAGGACCCAAGAAACTATGGGTACCAAAAACCAACACTTGATTGTCATATTGTAGGTTTGTTTTAAGTTCAAAGCTAAAGAAGGGAAGTGATACCTTGATAGTGGATGTTCCAGACACATGACCGGAGATAAATCATTCTTTACTAAACTATCATCGAAAGATAGAGGATTTGTTACTTTTGGAGACAACAAGAAAGGAAAAATCATCGGTATTGGCAGTACCGGTATTTCTCCTAACCCTTCTATTGAAAATGTTTTACTTGTTGATGGACTTAAGCATAACCTACTTAGTATTGGTCAATTATGTGATAAAGGTAATCAAATCACATTGCACAATTCAAAGCACAAATGATCATAAAGCTTTATTCATTGGTAATCGCTATAATAATGTTTATGTTTTTCATCTTAATGATCTCTATGCTAGTGATGTTAAATGTTTATATGTTAATAATGAAAATAGTTGGTTATGGCATAGAAGACTTGGTCATACTCATATGGATTTAATTGCTAAACTTTTGAGAAAGGATTTGGTCATTGGACTTCCAAAAATTAAATTTGAAAAAGATCATCTTTGTACTGCTTGTCAACAAGAAAAACAAACTAAAACATCATTTAAATCGAAATCTCATATTTCCACAACTAGACCTTTACAACTATTGCATATGGATTTATTTGGTCCCTCAAGGACATCTAGTCTAGGTGGTAAATGTTATTGTCTTGTTATTGTTGATGATTATTCAAGATTTACATGGGTTATGTTTTTATCACACAAAGATGAAACCTTTTCTTCTTTCACAAAACTCTGTCGTAGAATTCAAAATGAAAAAGGCTTTATTATTACTAATATTCGAATTCCACCATGGTAGAGAACTTGAAAATGAGAAATTTAAATTGTTTTGTGATGAGCATGGTATTGGACATAATTTTTCAACACCTAGAACCCTCAACAAAATGGTGTAGTAGAAAGGAAGAATAGAACTTTAGAAGAGATGAGTAGAACAATGCTTTGTAAAATAATCTTCCTAAATATTTTTGGGTCAAGTCGTTCACACCGCATGCTATATTTTAAATCATGCATTAATTAGACTTATTCTCAAAAAGACTCCTTATAAACTTTGGCATGATAGAAAGCCCAACATTAGTCACTTGTATTTTTTGGTTGTAAATGTTTTGTACATAATAATGGTAAGGATAACTTAGGTAAATTTGATTCAAAATCTAATGAAGCAATTTTTCTTGGCTATTCCTTAACTAGCAAAGCTTATCGTGTTTTTAATAAAAGAACTCTTGTTGTGGAAGAATCTATACATGTAGTATTTGATGAAACTAACATTTCTACTCAAAAGCAAATTGTTAGTGATAATATAAATTTGGAACCAAATGTGGAAGATTCAAGTATCTACAAAGAAGAGAACCAATCATGTAAGTTGAACAAAGAAATTGAACAACGTATTCTCCCACCTCAAGAAGAAGAAGGAAACAATGATGATTTGCCAAGAGAATGGAAGTTTATTCATACTCACCCTAAGGATTTTATCCTAGGCGACCCTACAAAAGGTATCAAACTCGCTCTTCACGAGAAACATTTGTAGTAACTTGGCTTTTCTTTTTTCTCTCAGCATTGAGCCTAAAAACTTTCAAGAAACCGAATTCGATAAACATTGGATGATAGCTATACATAATGAGCTTAACTAATTTGAAAGAAACAAAGTGTGGGAACTTGTGCCAAAACCTAAAGATCATACCATTATCGATACCAAATGGATCTTTCGAAACAAGCTTGATAAATCCGGCACAATTATAAAAAACAAGGCTAGACTTGTTGCACAAGGATACAATCAAGAAGAAGGTATTGATTTCGATGAAACCTTTGCTCCGATTGCTAGATTAGAAGCCATTTGCATGTTACTTGCATTTGCATGTTTTAGATATTTCAAACTTTATAAAATGGATATAAAAAGTGCATTTCTTTATGGTTTTATAAATGAGGAAGTTTATGTTAAACAACCCCTGTGTTTTGAAGATCGTGTTTTTCCAAATCATGTTTTTAGACTATCAAAACTTTATATGGTTTGAAACAAGCACCTCGTGCATAGTATGAACGATTAAGTAAATTTTTGATTGAAAATAATTTTTCTAGATGAACGATTGACACAACACTTTTTGTTAAAATTAAAAATGATAATTTACTTATTGTGCAAATATATGTGGATGACATTATATTTGGTGCTACTAATGAAACCTTGTGTAAGGAATTTGCTAAGTGTATGCAAGGTCAGTTTGAGATGAGCATGATGGGGAGCTAAATTATTTCCTTGGACTTCAAATCAAACAATGTAAGGAAGGAATTTTATTAACCAAGCTAAGTACACAAAAAACTACTCAAAAAGTTTGGCATATATGACTCAAAAATAGTCGAACACCTATAAGCACATCCATTAAGCTAGACAATGATGAAAAAGGTAAGTCCATTGATCAAACAAAATATCGAGGTATGATCGGCTCACTTCTTTATTTAACTGCAAGTAGACTCGATATTATATTTAGTGTTTGTATGTGTACTAGATATCAATCAAATCCTAAGGAATCATATCTCGTCAAGTTAAAAAGAATTTTAGATATCCTGTTGGCACTCAAAATTTGGGACTGTTTTATCCTAGAGGTGTTGCATTTGATTTAATTAGTTACTCGGATACCGACTTTGCCGGATGCAAACTTGATAAAAAAAGCTCCAGTGACACTTGTCATTTTCTTGATAACTCATTAGTATCTTAGTTTAGCCAAAAGCAAAATTCTGTTGCTTTATCAATGGCCGAAGCTGAATATATAGCTTCTGGAAGTTGTTGTGCCCAAATACTTTGGATGAAATAACAATTGGAGGACTTTGATTTATATTATGATCATATCCTTATTAAATGTGATAATACTAGTGTCATCAATTTAAGCAAAAATCTGGTTCAACACTTACGAACAAAACATATTGAAATTCGACATTATTTTTTAAGAGATCATGTTCAAAGAGGGGATATTATACTTGAATTTGTAAACACCGACAAGCAATTGGCGGATATTTTCACAAAACCCTTAAGTGAGATCGCTTCAATTTTATTCGTAGCGAGTTTGGAATGTTGATTTCTACTTAAAAGGTTTTGTTGTGACTGTGAAACTTGAATTTTTATTAAAATGATATATATGTATTGCTACATTGATATGAAAAATTTTTATCAGTTGAATGTTGTCAAGTCCTTCATATATTTATTATCTTTAACAGTTTGCTATTCACAACTATGTATTTTTGTTCTGCATCTTGAGCTTAATTTAATTTTACATATATTGATTTTTTTATTTTTTTTGGCTATTAGGCTTAATTTCGTTTATTTTTTTTATTATTATTATTTTTTTCCGTTTCACTAATAGGCTTTATTTCCTTTATTTATTTATTCTTTTCTTCCCATTATTATTTTTTCTTTTCCATTATTTTTTTGTTTTGCCATTAGGCTTAAGTTTTATTTATTATTTTCTGCACTTTAATTTCATCTTCCATGCTTAAAAAAAGAATATATATATATACATAAAAACAAAAACCGAAATGAAGAAAACAAAAACAAACTTAAAATAACAATAGTTATATTTTAAAAAAAAAATCTTCTTTCTTTTTTTCGGCCATTGGCCGACCTCACTTTCTCGCCTCTTCCACCGCTCTCTTTTTCTTTTTATCACCTTGGGAGGCCCTTGAAGGCCCTGCCCCCATGCTTTTGTCGAGAAAGACAACTCCCCGCTGACTATTAAAGGCCAAGAACGATGTTGTTCTAAATCGGGCCATGGAGGTGGTCTTCCGTTTAAGCTCTTTATTTTCGGCCTACAGTGCGCCTATTCTACTCGCAAGATCCTTATACATGCGTGGGAGCAGAGAGAGTTGGGCGTTGACCTCATAGAGCTCAATCGTCTTGTTATACAGTCGGTGAACCAATTTTGTGACTACAGTCACCGTCTCCATACAAGACGTCAATGTGAAATGATTGGCTTCAATATCTGATTGAGCTGCCATTATTTGCTCAATCAACATCATAGGAAGGTTGGAAAGAGTAGGAGCCGGGGCACTTGGCCCAGTAGTGCTTACGGGATCATTTAGGTTTGGAAAGAGAGTAAGGAGACGAGACGAGGCCATGAAGTAGAAGGGAGAGATGTAATCGAAAGGAGGGTCATTTTTTGTAGCCTTTCTACTCTGCTCAGTCTCTCTGTTCTGTCTCTCGAGAAAGAAGAAGATCGAAGAGAATGATGAAAAAGAGATAGAAGAAGAGATAGAAGAGAGTGAGGTGAAGAAGAAGAAGGCTTGAGTGTGATTAAGAAGAAGGTCAAGAGAAAAAGACAAGGAGGAAGAGATAGCCGAGGCGAAGCAAGAATCGAGAAGAGCCGCTTTTGTAGGCCAATGACGCAAAGCCGACCACGTGGCAACCGCGTTTTGCGAAAAAAGAAAGAGACGCGGGAGAGTTGTATGTGTATACATATATATATATATATATACGCTTTGAGTATCTATTTTTTGATGCCATTTATCCCTATCATTTTCCTCCATCTCCTTCAGATTCTGACCCATAATTTCCTTTTGATAATGTCACAGGGGGAGAAAACTTATGATGTTATGTATTATGGTATTTTTTTTCAAATTATGGTATTATTTTCAAACTAATCTAATATTATGTATTTATAGTTTGATATTTTAATCTTATATCATGTCTCTCATTAAAGCTTATTTATTATGCATGTGTTAACCTATATATTTAAAAATGAATTCAGGGAGCATGATTTGAGGGTGAGTTTTTCTTACTCCAAAATCAAATCAAAAAATTATTGTGTGCCATCATAAAAAAAGGGGAGATTGTTAGACTTATTTATTTTGATGATTTATTTAATTATGTTTTAATTTATTTAAAAGAGAAAAATAGAATCCAAAATTTATTTTGATGATTTATTTAATTATATTTTAATTTATTTGAAAGAGAAATAGAATCAAAATTTATTTTGATGACTTATTTCAAGGAGAAAAATAGAATCAAAATTCATTTTGTCCCATTATTTCTCACCTAAACCTTTATCCTAAATGTTATTAGAATGTATTTAATATTTGATTAAATCAAGAGTTCAAACAGCCCAAAATAAAGGTTCGAACAACCCAGCACAGCAGCAAGCCAAAAGATTCAAAAGTTTCAAGTGGAAGATATTCAAATTTGTAATGATGTAGTGGAAAATATTCAAATTAGTAATGATAGTGTAAAACGGCTATAAATTCAAATGAATACAACGGCTATAAATGGCTATAAGTTTCATTATATATACCAAAACCTCTAATGTAAACAAATTACTACAAAAATCGTAAAATATTCTTTTGATCTATAGTGACTCACATCTATTGTCTGAAAATTTCTCTGAGAAGTGCTCTTTAATTTTTGTAGGCATCCTCTCTCAGAAATTATACACTGAGTCTTATAGCATTAAGTTCATCTTTCTTGTGTGAGGTTTACAGAAAATCCAAAGTTTCATTTTTATATCTATCTTTGAGAGATAATTCTTGTAACTTTTTGTGAAAGGAAAAACACATTCTTTTCAACCTTGTAAGAGTGTAGTACATTCAATATTCTTGACTTAGAAAATCTGTGTAAAATCCATGGAGGATTGCTCCATTTGTAAAGAGGTTGCTAGCACCCCCATGAAGCTAGAGTATAGTGAAAAATCTCAAGTGAAATTTGAGGAGTGGACGTAGGCTGAGTTGAAACCGAACCATTATAAACTTGTTTGTCTTTCTCTCCCTTATCTCTTTATTTTATTTAAATTACTGCAGCTATATTTCACATTTACACTGTGCTAAAATCATTAACTGACATAGTTGTTAGAACACTTGTTTTAATTATTTTTATTTCATTACCTATATTTATCTATTGTGCTAGTCATAATTTTTATTAGGGTATTATTAATTTTTAATTGTAAAAACCTAATTTACCCCCCTCTTAGGTTGTCTTTTGGGTAACAGAATTAAATATGTATTATAAAAAAATGAATGACTTTCCTTAAAATTATATTTATCATCAATTTTTTAAAAATAAATACGATTCAAACATATTGCTACTAATATGTAATTATTTTTATTTTTTATATAAATATTTTATTTAACAAGTCCTAAATAGTAAATCATTTGAATCACTGAAATTGGTTCCAAAATAGACTTATTAGGGTAAATCCTTTTAGGGTAATTTGACGGTGCATTTTTATTACCAACAATGATATATCTTAGGGGTGTCCGCAGTTTGATTTGGGACAGTTTCTAATTCTGTTTGGACTCGCTTGCATTTATGTGGTTTGGGAAAAAGTCAACCCACAACCACCCGCAGTGCGATTTGCGGTTTGTGCGAATAGGGTTCGCGGATATGCAGGCGGTTTGCAGATTAGACTTTTTTTCAAAAATTTATTTTTAAACCTTTTTTTCTTCTTCCATTTTGTCAATATTTTATTTTGGATCATTTTCCTCTCATTTTCTAAAATGCTCCAACATTAATAATTAACGAATTAAAACTTATAAAAAACTTTTAAAATAAAAAACACATCAAAATCAATTCGTAATTCAAACAAATTATTCAAAATCCACATTCATCATTAACTGGCATTCATCCTACATTCATCATTCCTATACAGATTCAATTCCAATTTCAATAACAAATTCACTGCAGATTCAATTCCAATTTCAATAACAAATTCAATATAGATTCAATTTCCACTTCTCACAGATCTATAGGAACATTGCAAAAGCACAGATTCAATTCCAAAAAAAAAAGAAAAAAGAGAGAGATCTGTTTGCATAAACACAGATTCAATTTTTACTTTTCACAGATCTATTGCTACAAAAAAAAAAAAATCAAATTTAATTCCAAACAAACACAAAGATTCAATTTCCACTTCTCACAGATTTAACAATAGATTTAATTCCAAAACCACATAATTAATTCCAAAAACACAAATTCAATTCCCAAAAAAAAAAAAGAAAAAAAAAGAGAGAGATCTGTTAGCATAAACACATATTCAATTTTCACTTTTACACAGATCTATTGCTACAAAAAAAAAATCATATTTAATTCCAAACAAACACACATTTAATTTCCACTTCTCATAGACAGATCTGTTGATACAAAAAAAAATAAAAAATCAACAGATCTGATTGCATAAAATAAACAGATCTAATGAGATGAAAGAGTGAGGGAGACGGATCACAGAGAGAGGTCTGATATGTTGCAAAAAAAATCAAAGATCGAGGAGAGAGAGAGAGATAGAGAGAGAGAGAGAGAGAGAGAGAAAGAGGCTTACCTATGAGGTCGATCGGTGCGATGAGAGAATGAGGTTGATCGGTGCGATGAGAGAGAGTCAATCGGTAGAGATACAAAACCAGAGAGTGAGACTAATTGTAATAACCATTTCCTGCACTATGTTAATTAATCATGATTATGTTTGTAATTATGTGCTTAAATTGAATTTGGGTGTTAATTATATGATTATATGTGATTTTGGCTTTGTATTTGTTCATCGTAGGAAAATCATAGAATCGGCTTTGAACAAAAAATTGGAGGCCTTGTCACCGCAGAACAAAATTGACCACATCATTGTGATTAGTGTAATTTTTAGAACCTATGGTGAAATTTAATTGAAAACTATTTTGGAATGAAATAATTGGTTTGAACTGATTGAATTAAGGGCCATAAATTAATCCTAATCAAATTTGATTAAGGAAGCCTATATAAGGGACCCAACTACACTTAAGCTCATTCTTTGAGCTCAAAGAATCTGAATTTTCTCTCTAGAGAGAAGGAGAACCGAATTTAGAGGAAGAGAAGGGGCAATCTTGAAGATCTTGCTAAGGGGCTCAAGCTTTGAAGGGCTAGGCTCAAGAATTTGCTACTATTTGGAAGATTGAACCTCTAGGTGAGCATTTGAGCATAAATTCATGACTATAAATTTGTAAATTTATATATTCAAAGTTAATGGGTAATCAAGAACATAGATTGAGATGAAATTAAAGAATTTAAAGCTTATATGTACATGCATGTAAGAATTTGCCATGAAGTTGTATAATTGAGCATGAAAATTATGATCTATGTAGAATTGTGGTTAAAGTTCATGCTTTTGATCATCATTTGTATCATCTAAGTTGAAAAGGAAAGTTGTGGTTCACATGCAAGTGCAATTCATAGAAGCATGAGTGTTAAATGCATGAAATTGAAGTATTGATGATGGAATTGGCAAGAGTTATATGTGTATGTAAGTAATTCATGGAAATTAAGCTTCATAATGTTGTAATCTAGCAATTGTATCATGTTAGAAGAGGTGCATGTGAGGTATGAGTCATAAAATGCAAGATCCATGGGTTTGAATGCAAGTTTGAGCTTCAAGCAGCTTGTTGGAATTTCCAGATTTTGGCATGTCCGCTCGAGTGGGGTAATGGCCGCTCGAGCATGAAATGCTAGCTCCCAGCAGTTTTGTAGACATTGTCGTCTGCTCGAGCAGGGAGAACCACTCTTGAGCATGCAAGGCATATGTTTGACCCTCAGCTTGAGTGTTCGAATTAGCGCTCGAGCGTGAATATGAGGCAACCAATACTTTTGCAGACCATGGGGTTCGCTCGAGCGGTGGAACCCACGCTCGAACGGGGACCCCTGTTTTAGAAATTTTGTAAAGGTGTTATGTGTTTCATTTTTCATTCTCTTTCATTTCTAAGTACTCTTAGGCATGTATCGAGCATTGTGAATGAGTTAAAATGATAAGAAAGGAGCCTAAGAGGAATGTATAAATTAAGAACGGATTGAATCGTTTGTGACCCATATGTGTTATGTAATGTGTAGGGTCGAGCTCAAGGGCAAATCCATCGGCAGAACACTGTGAGTAATATCTTAGTAAAGATATCTTCAAGTATGTTACTTTCCAAATGCTACTTCTGTATAAGCTCCACGAATTTGTTGATTTGAAATATGAATGAGTATTTTATATGCCTAATTTGTATAAGGCCATTTTGTGACACCCCGAATGTTTAATTAAGTACACATAAATATTTAGAGTTATATATAATTATGGTGGCATGTGATGATAGACTATTAAATAAATAAACATATAAATTTAATTTGGCATTGGGTTATCAAATATAGAATTAATTGGGAATTATTATTTAGGAGCAAATTAACACATTTATGAAATTGTAATATTAATTGGGTCAAACTAAAGATAGTAAATAAATAATAATATTGCTAACAAGAATAATAATAATAATTTGTAAAGTAAAATAAAATAATTAATTTTACAATGCTAAATGATAAGATGTAATTTAATTTACATTGAAAAAGCTTAACACCAAAACAAATAAGTAAATGAATAAAAAGAAAAGAAAAAGAAAATTTATAAGTTAGTTGGCCCAGCAATTTCAGCCCAAGCAACAAAAAAAAAAAAAAAGAAGGCCCAAGTATGTTAAGAAGGCCCAAGTATGTTAAGAAGATTTATACTTATCTCTAAGGATTCAAATCTCATCTTGAATCTACAATTAAAAGCTCCACCTCTTAGCATCATTATAGCCTCCTGAGAGAGGAGGGTACATGGCAGTCCATCAAGGCTTGGCTAACAGTATAAAAGGGGCAAATGTGTGATGAACTAAGAGGGGAATACGAAAGAACAAAAGAAAGAGTGGAAACCGAGAGAGAGGTACGTAAGTGAGAGTAAGGAATTTGTAGTAGGGAAGTTCTGATAGTAAAGTAAGGCTAAGGGTTATAATTAAGGTGAGTTATATTATACCTTGATTCACCATTATATGTTTTACGAATGTTTTGAGTTACCATAGCTTATTTTATACAAGTTATATTTATTAAGTTATATAAATAAAAGTTATGTTTATAAATATTTCAGTTACGTTGGTTACTTTCTAAACTCCATTTACTTAAAAGGAAACCCATGGATATGTTTGTTTAAATTTTAGTATATATTTGACTATAACCTTATAAACAATTATGTTTTGTAAGTACCACCACGGGAGTCCCACGCCTTGGGGGATAAATAACCACTGACCTCTGTTTGACCACTTTGTAGTTCTCTGTTTGTCATGGATCCATTGACCTCTGTTCTGACTGTCACTTTTGTGACCTCTGCTCTGTTCTGTTTTATACCGTGGTTATGATTATTTATTTACATGATTTCTGTATTCTGCCACTTTAAATAAATTGTCATTTTAAATTAAATTATGCAAATATTTTAGCCTAACTAATTATCCATGGTTATTTTATATTCCCTACACTCTTGGCATAATATTTCTCACTCTGCTGTATGCTTATAGATGTTACCCTTTCAGGTGACGAGATGTAAGGGAAACCCATAACCCCACAAAATGGAACTTACACATGGACTGATGTTGAATCACTATTTTATCTTTCTTTTTTTTTAATATGTTTTTGCTCCCTTTTGTTTCTATTCGGGGTTGGTCACTAAACAATAAAATAATGAAGCCCTAGAAATGTATTTCCTCTTTCTTAAATAGTAGCATGAAGTAAAATTTATGTTTAATTATTTTTCTCTTCACTTGCGCAGCCTAATTTGCTTCGAATAAGAATAAGTTAGTAAGTTGCGATTCTAACCCTAAGTCATGGGGTTGGGCGTTTGATATGTTTGATATATTTGAATTGGGCCTAAGGCCGTTTGCCGTTTTCCATTCGCCGTTGATATGTTTGATATATCTGAATTGGGCCTAAGGCCGTTGGACATGAATGATTGGGCCAAAGGTCGTCGGACATGAATGATTGGGCCAAAGGTCGTTGAATATGAACGATTAGGCCAAAGGCCGTTAGACATAAATGCAAAGATGGGCCAAAGGCCGTTTGAATATGTCATTCGATATGTTGGAATACCGTGATAGGCCAGAGGCCGTTTGAATGAAAGGGATCATGATCATGAATATGAAATAAGCAAGGATACGAATATAAAGATAATGGGCCCGAGGCCATTTGATATGCTGGATATGTTTGAATTGGGCCCTAGGCCATTTGATGTGTTCGAATTGGACCAAAGGTCGTTTTGAATAGAGAATTGGTTGACCAAAGGTCATTTTCGTATAGATGGACCCGAGGTCGTATTGTTTTATATAAGAATTGGATCTGAGGTCGTTTTGCATATGGACGTGATGTGTTGGACCTAAGGTTGTTTTGCTTTGTTGAGATTTGTGAATCTGGTGTGAATGAGATTAGTGGTTAAAATATGTACATTACGAGTATGATTCATTTATGAACGAATCTCATTCAATAACCTCTTTATTTTGATATTATTCACTGGGCGTTAGCTCACTCTCATTTATATATATGTAGGTGAGCAAAGGGACGTTCAACCCCAGCCTTAGTGGAATTTAAGAAAAGAACTCGAGTTTTGTGAAGTTAGCCCAGGTGCCTCACACAAGAGGCTTGTTTATGATCTTTTGTATTTCTTTTGCTACTTCTATTGGTCATGATAGACCATTTATGTGTATAAGCTTTTGGCATGGCTGACTATGTGTTTGAATGATCCTGAGTATACAAGATGTTAACTACGGATATGTGGTGTGAGTTATTATTAAGTATATGTGAAATGTTTTGACATGCCATGTAAACATAGCTCATTGGACAAAATTTTTAAGTTTGCTTCCGTTTTGGCCCCTTCACTCTATTGCTATATGTTTGTTTTGGTTTCAGGCCGTAGGTAATGTCATGATTACTCGCTGGTTATGGCCTTAATCTATAGGGGCAGGTTCGGGTCATGACAAAGTGGTATCAGAGCACACGTTAATAACTCACACACTTGTCCAAATAAGCCATAAGGTGTCTAGAAAAGACTTAAGATGTATCCATTTGATAAGTACATGATGTAAGCATTGAGGACATGTGATTATATGAGATATGAATTGTTGCACTAATGTGTACAACGAGTTTTGTTTTGTTATAATGCACGTACATGAACATGCGAATCATGAAAAGTTGCTTACGTGCATTCGATTCTGCAAATGGGTGTCTACGTGGAATACGAATATGGTCAAATGTGTAATTATCTAGTAAGTGTTCTACACGCGATATCTAATAAGTATGCAATCGTCTATTTTGCATGTGATTAATTGTGTCTTGACGATACGTAAAATGAGAATATAACGATGTGCCTATGTGCGAATGTACCTATGTGTATCTATGTTTATTTCGATTGGGCATTCCAAAGATTTGGCATGGCTTAATAAGAGTTTGTGTAGATTATGGATAAAGTAAGGGCATACGAGTTAGAAGGCTCTTCCACAACCCAACTTGATAGGATCGGAAAGAATAGTACAAGAAATAACAGATCTTAAGACAACAATATCACGGTTGCTATTTATTAAGAACTTTGCTACCACTAGTGCAAGAGCACCAAGTGAATGAGTTGGAAGTCACAAAATACATTGAGGTGCTAGACGAACATTGATGATTGAAGCTAACATGAACCGATCTTTCTCAATGGAAAAGCAAGAGACAAGGCTTTTTCAAAGAAGAGGTTATTTAAAAGCAAAATATGGGATCATTGCGCACTTCAAACTCTACAAGGAATACAGCACTGACATGTAACGAAATGTGGTAAGAAACACCGAGGAGTTTGTTATCTAATTTCTGGGGCTTGTTATAGGTGTGGTAAAATGGACCGTTTGGTAAGGAACTGTTCCCGGATTAAGCAAAACGTGAATAGACCCGTTGTCTAAGCTAGATTCGTACCAATGGCGGGAACTGCTAATCAAGATAGAGTAATTGCACTCTGCCCCGTAAAGCACTTTGCACATTTTGTAACCGTTATCCTAGGTATCTATACTGTTTATAAACGAATACCTATATATTGACTGATTCTGGATTGGTGCATGTGTACATCATTGCTTGGGATATTATTTGATTCGACATTTACGGCGATTCTTTCATATCGCTATATGTGTATTCAGATTGGTCGCACTCCACAGATCAATACCTTATTTATCGATGTATCTCATTCCATTTGGGAAATTTGTGAAATATGTATTGGGATATTGATTGACTCAGACATGCACATATACATCTAAACCTATGCTCAGTGGTGATTAGTTATATCACCGCCTTCAATGACTAAACCATCAAATTATGACTCGTGATTGTGTGGATCGAAGTTGGGCACCCCAAATAATGAACTCTATAAATTATGAGATCATGTATTCGATTGGTAGACAATTGATTGGACTATTTGGCTACACTAGGCTTGACTCGTAAACCTATGCTTTTGTGACTGATTTGGGACTCTTGCATAACAAATCCTAGATTATATGCACCATGTACTTGCATATAAGACTTATTTGGGAACTGCTATATTGATTATGATACATACCTCCTGATATGAACAACTGCATGCTTGTGCACTTACATGTGAACTTATGTGGACAATGTCATATTGTACATGACCTAAAACACTTTGACATGAACAGTTGTGATGAATGACTTTGATATGACTTTGGAGACTGATGAACTTAGGACAAATAGAAACTATTGACTATGTACCTCATAAACGGGCATGCCTCTATAGAACCAAATGCAATTCTATTTGAGAAAGTTTTATCTTATTCGATCCGACAGAACTTATGTTTGATTTGGCCTGATAGAACCCTCATTTGATATAATTTGATGGGACCTTTGTTTGACTTAATCTGACAAGACTTTTGCCTGGATTGATTTGATAAGAATCTCTATCTGATTTGATTTTGTTAAGAGGGATTACGAATTGTTCATGAATAAATAACCGATTATTCTTGATAAGAAACCGACAGACCCAAAACTTGAACCGCTTGAATACTTGACTTATTTAGAGGACCTTGTTTGGGCTATCAACGCATCGATCTAACCATGAACACCATTAAGAACCAACCTTTAATTGTTGAGACATAATGATTATAAATGAAACGAATTTAGCAAATCCAAAGGATTGGGTGTTTTAAGGAACAATCCTTGTATATTACCATATTCTTGCTTATTTGACGCTACGTAAAACCGATGACGGAAGATTGATTTGACTATAAAAGATCAACATTTACCCAATGCATCGAATAAGGGAAGAATAGTTGTTTTAGTGCTATCGGATTTGGGAAATCATGTATGGTAACCGGCCGATCGTGAATTGTTTTTGATTGTGAACATCATTGGAATTAGAAAACCTTGATTATCCAAAAGTGTGTGAATTCGTGATGCCTTGTAAATAATTGCTCGCTGCCAATCAGATTCTCGCAATTGGGGCTCGAGGATGTGTAAATTGTGCTTAACATGTGATTAACTCCTTTGATATTATCTTTGGCGCCGGGGATTTATATATGAATTGCCTTATGCTTTTGACGACTATCGATAATGTGGAAAGACTCGATAAAACAGAGAATTGAATATTGAACTAAGTCGAAACTCGTTGAATGAATTGAGAACACGGTATGATGTTAGAAATTGACTATTTTGATGTTATTGTACTTTATAATCGGGTACTATGGGGATATATGAGTTGCATATCGCAGGTTGATTACTGCTGTTACCTTTGTTGACTCAAGAATCAATGTCCTGGATCCACTATATTTTCCTCAAGACTTTAATTGACCTTGGATAACTATGATGAATCACCGAACTAAATACCTAATTGATTGTGAATTGCGTAATTATTGAAAAGTGAATTGAACTTCAGGACAAGGAAATAGACCAAACTTCTATGGTAAAGTTAGTGACATTTGATATAAATATGTTGGTGACCTATTGAGGAAGGAAATTGTTGAATTTGTGTCTAAATGTTTTCAAAGGTTAATGAGTCAAAGCTTTAATATCGATATAGATTTTAACCACTTTTAACTCTCTCTATTTCAAATGGAAATGGAATATGTGACTATGAGTTTCATTATGGGGCGCCTTGGACACCCAAGGTATAAGTCCCGCTTGGGTTATTGTATATAGAATTACTAAGTCCGCCACTTTCTCCTCAGAAAATTTTCGTGATGATGCTTATAGACTAGCCAATCGCTTACATCGATAAGATTGCTCGCTTGCATGGGATCCCAAAGATCTATTGTTTTAGATAGAAATCCTAAAGTGTGTCAATTCGATAAGCCTTCAAGAGGCAATGGGAATTGAATTGTGATTCAATGCCGCTTTCCATCCACAAATCAATGTATAATCAGAAGAACTTTTTTTTAAGATTCTGGGAGAAATGCTCCAAATGTATGCATTAGATTCTCAAGGAAGTTGGAAAAATCTATCCATCATCGGTGACTTTTACTTACAAATAATAGCTTAAACTCTAGTTTCAGTGTGGCACCATACAAACCTTGTATGGAGGAAAAGGTAAGTCTCTGACTGATGGAGAACAGAGTGTTGCTTGATTTTGAGACTAAGCAAATAACTATCAAAATGATTGGAACCGTTGAATAAAACGTATTCTGAATTGTTTTCAACTAAAGGTAAAATAAGTTTGGAGGACCAAACTTCCTAAAAGAGGGAAGATTGTAATAACCGTGTCCTGTAGTGTGTTAATTAATCATGATTATGTTTGTAATTATGTGCTTAAATTGAATTTGGGTGTTAATTACATAATTACATCTGACTTTGGCGTTGTATCTGTTCACCGTAGGAAAATCATAGAATCAGGCTTTTGAACTAAAAATTGAGGCCTTGTCACCGCAGAACCTAAATTGATCACACCATTGTGATTAGTATAATTTTTAGAACCTATGGTGAAATTTAATTGAAAACTAATTCGGAATGAAATAATTGGTTTAAATTAATTGAATTAGGGACCATAAATTAATCCTAATCAAATTTGATTACGGAAGCCTATATAAGGGACCCAACTACACTTAAGTTCATTCTTTGAGCTCAAAGAATCTGAATTTGCTCTCTAGAGAGAGAGAGAACCGAATTTAGAGAGAGAGAAGGGCCAATCTTGAAGATCTTGCTAAGGAGCTCAAGCTTTGAAGGGCTAGGCTCAAGAATTTGCTACTATTTGGAAGATTGAACCTCTAGGTGAGCATTTGAGCATAAATTCATGACTATAAATTTGTAAATTGTGTATTCAAAGCAAGTGGGTAATCAAGAACATAGATTGAGATGAAATTGAAGAATTTAATGCTTATATGTACATGCATGTAAGAATTTGCCATGAAGTTGTATAATTGAGCATGAAAAATATGATCCATGTAGAATTGTGGTTAAAGTTCATGCTTTTGATCATCATTTGTATCATCTAAGTTGAAAAGGGAAGTTGTGGTTCACATGCAAGTGCAAGTCATAGAAGCATGAGTGTTGAATGAATGAAATTAAAGTATTGAAGATGGAATTGGCAAGAGTTATATGTGTATGTAAGTAATTCATGGAAATTAAGCTTCATAATGTTGTAATCTAGCATTTGTATCATGTTAGAAGAGGTGCATGAGGTATGAGTCATAAAATGCAAGATCCATGGGTTTGAATGCAAGTTTGAGCTTTCAAGCAAGAATTTCCAGATTCCCAAGACGCTCGCCGAAGGGTAATGGCCGCCGAGCGTGAAATGTCGTCTTGTGCGCTTTTACAGCATATTGTCATCCACTCGAGCGAGGAGAACCACGCCGAAGGCCCAAGGCATATGCTTGACCTCGCCTTGAGCTGCTCAATTAGCGCCGAGCGTGAATATGAGGCAACCAAGATTTTTGTAGACCATGGGGTTCACTTGAGCAAAGGAACCCACGCCGAAAGCAGGACCGTTTTAGAAATTTTGTAAAGGTGTTATGTGTTTCATTTTTCGCTCTCTTTCATTTCTAAGCACTCTTAGGCATGCATTGAGCATTGTGAATGAGTTAAAATGATAAGAAAGGAGCCTAAGAGGAATGTATAAATTAAGAACGGATTGAATCATTTGTGACCCATATGTGTTATGTAATGTGTAGGGTCGAGCTCAAGGGCAAATCCATCGGCAGTAATTAATCGTGAGTAATATCTTAGTAAAGATATCTTCAAGTCTATTACTTTCCAAATGCTACTCATAAGCTCTACTTAATTAGTTGATTTGAAATATGAATGAGTATTTTATATGCCTAATTTGTATAAAGCCGTTTGATACATTTGATATATTTGAATTGGGCCTAAGGCCATTTTCCGTTTGCCATTCACCGTTGATTTGTTTGATATATCTGAATTGGGCCAAAGGCCGTCGGACATAAATGATTGGGCCAAAGGCCATTGGACATGAATGACGCCAAAGGTTGTCAACATGAACGATAATGGGCCAAAGGCCATTAGATTATGAATGCAAAGATGGGCCAAAAGCCGCTTGAATATGTCATTCGATATGTTAGAATACCGTGGATGGGTCAAGCCATTTGAATGAAAGGGATCATGATCATGAATATGAAATACGTAAGAATACGAATATAAAGAGAATGGGTCCGAGGCCGTTTGATACGCCTGATATGTTTGAATTGTGCCCGAGGCCGTTTGATGTGTTCGAATTAGACCAAAAGGTCGCTTTGAATAGAGAGTTGGTTGACCAAAGGTCGTTACAGATGGACCCAAGGTCGATTGTTTTATATAAGAATTGGAGCCGAGGTCATTTTATATATAGACATGATGAGTTGACCTAAGGTCGCTTATTTTGTTGAGATTTGTGAATCTAGTGCAATGAGATTAGTGGTTAAAATATGCACATTACGAGTATGATTCATTTATGAACGAATCTCATTCAATAACCTCTTTATTTTGATATTATTCACTATGCTAGGTCACTCTCATTTATATGTATGTAGGTGAGTAAAGGGACATTCAACCCAAATTTTAGTGGAATTTAAGAAAGGAACCCGAGTTTGTGAAGTCGTACTAAGGTGCCTCACGCAAGAGGCTTGTTTATGACTTTTGTATTTCTTTTTTGCTACTTCTATTAATAGTCATGATAGACCATTTATGTGTATAAGCTTTTGCATGCTAGCCGACTATGTGTTGAATGATCCTTAGTATACAAGATGTTAACTAAACGAGTATGTGGTGTGAGTTATTATTAAGTATATGTGAAATGTTTTGACATGCCATGTAAACATAGCTCATTCGGACAAAATTCTTGAAGTTTGCTTCCGCTTTTGGGCCTCCCTTCCACTGCGCTATATGTTTGTTTTGGTTTGAGGCGGTAGGTAATCTCATGATTATCAATGTTGGTTATGGCCTTAATCTATAGAGGCAGGTTCGGGTCATGACACTAATGAGATAAGAGAGTGAGGGAGATAGATCAGAGAGAGAGATCTGATATGTTGCAAAAAAAATCAAAGATCGGGGAAAGAGAGACAGAGATAGAGACTGAGAGAGGGGCTTACTTGTGAGGTCGATCGGTGTGATGAGAGAGTGAGGTCGATCAATCAATCTTATGTATTTAGAGAGAGTCGATCAAAGCTGCAATGCGATAGAAAAACGCGAGAATGAGAGATGTACTAATGAGATAAGAGAGTGAGCCGGTGTTTTGGAATTTGAAAGATAGATTAGGTTTTTGTTTGTTTGTTTGTTATAGTCTATAGATGGAAAAGTGAGATTAAAAAGAACGGTCGATTTGAAGGGGGAAAAAAAAGAGGAAAGAATGCGGGCGGTTAGGGTGATGTACAATTTAAACCCGCAAACCGGCCTCCAAGAATCCCAAAAATTAGATAAAATCCAAACCGCACCCTACCCTAATGTGTTTGCAAAATTGCCCATACGGTACCGGGTTGGATCGGGTATGGTGGTTTGGGCGAAGCTCGGATAACCCTACGCCAAAATTTCTAATAATATATCCTCTCAAAAGTAGAGCTCTAATTCAAATTTCTAGTGAGGGAAAGTCAAAAATAAAATAAAAAAAATAAAGGCCAAAACATCAACACAAAGAAGATGATTATTAGAGCTTATAAATTAGAGCCTCCAAAACATTTTTGTTTTATTACCATGCAAATGTGTTTTTGACCATGCAAAATGTGTTTTGGGGCACTGAAAGGGGGGGAGGGAGGGGGAAGTTCTCCATTTTGGGCTTGTTACAGCACTCAATTAAAACAAAGTTTGGACTTTTTATTTTAGAATATTCTTTGAATTTTTCAAATATTCATTGCTGAATATTCATAAGCGATGCTGTTAACATAACATGTTTACAAGGCATATATTAAAAGGAAGCGGTTTTGTTAATAAATGTCTTCAGGACATTTGATAAGAAGTCTGCAATATTTATACATAATATATGAGAGTGCGTATAATATGCAATATATATTTAAATTTCAAATATTATTAGCCAATGCTATTAGGATAATCAAGTTAACTAAAACCCATCTTTAAAATAGTTTTTAAAGCTATTGACGTCTTTTACCTTTTCCTTTGATAATGACAAAATTTTAAAAAATTTCTAATATCCATTTTATGTTTTTAGAATGATCATTTGATATTAGGTAAGGATTTTATTAATATGTATTCTTAGAACACATGTTAAGAAAGTAATAAATGATGTTTAACTTTCTCCACTTGCATGGAAAATATAAATGTATAGAAATTAATTATGCGATGTTTTTAAAGAGTTAATTTTTTTTCATATGGGATACAACTACCCCTATTTTCATAAGATAAAAAATTTCTTTTTTAACTATTATTGCATATGATAATAAATAATTAAAATTAAATGTCCTGTATTTTTTTCTTTTTCTTTTTTTTTTAAACGGTTCTAATATGTGAGAATCCCACCAACATTTATGAAGGTACCATTGGAAAAAATTTAGTTGTAAAATATTTTTTATTTGATTTAATATTTAGAATTTATATTTAGAATTTATTTTAAAAATATAATAAATTAGATTGACAAAAAAAAAATTTGAATTTCGAAATATTATTTTATGCTAAAAAATCATATGAAAATAATTAGTGTTTTAATTTTTTTAAATCACCAAATTAAATTTAATTTTAATCATTTTGATAAATATATTCAAAAGCTCAATCAATATATATATGTGTTTATAGGGTTTGATAAAATATACTTGAAGTTATAAGTTAGTACTAATGATGAGCACGTTCAAATTCAGAAATTAATACAAACCATTAAATTTAGAAGGAAAATGAAGAGATAGGCAAAGAATAATGCCACATACACTTCAATTTAGTGTATTAATTAGTATACTAATTGATGATGTGACATAATTTAAAAGATTTTTTATATTTGTAATATACAGATTTAATGAGTAGGGTCAATAATAATGTCATAACTAGTGTTAGTAAGATCCCGGGGTAGTTTTCTTACTAAACTCACAAAGAAGCATTACTATGAGTTGAAACGGCGGCTGCTTTACTCTTTTAAATTGAAAAAAAAAAACACACACATTTTTTGTTTTGCTTATTGACATGGTTTGAACCTGCCAAGGTGGGAAAAGCAAAACACGCTTTTAACAACTGTATACTTAGGGCATCCTTGAGTATAAGCTGGATATATATATAGGATTATTACAATCTTTTATTTTAGCATAAAAAAAAAAATTTACAACCTCAAGTTATTTTTTTACAATTTGTATTCCAACATAAAAAAAAAATTTATGCAACCTACTAGTATTAAGCAATCAGTATTCCAAATATAAAAAAAAAAAAAATTACAACCCCGCTAGTATTACAAATATAGTATTCCACCATAAAAGAAATTTCACAATATATTATTATTACAATCAGAGATTCCAACATAAAAAAAAATTCATATAATTAGCTACATGTACCACCATAAAGCTTATAAAATAAAATAAAAAATCATTTCCATCTTCAAAAAAAAAAATTCCAATATATACACAATAAATAAAGGTGGCTTCTCCTCGCAACAAACCTTGAATCCATATCAAACACAACAAAATAAAAACACAATAACAATTGTTTCTCCTTAAATAGACCTTGAATCCATATCCAATATGCAATAATTTGATGCTCTATTTATCAAACACAAAATAAAATAAAAACATACAATAACAAAGGGTGGCTTCTCCTTAAATAAACATTGAATCTATTTAATTTTAATTCTCAAAAATAAAGCAAAAGGGTGGTCCATGCTAGGATAAATGTTTACATTTCAATTTTACGGGGTGGTTCCGAATGACTGAAAAAAAATCAAACAAACTATCATTACTTAAAGAGACCTCGACTACCAATTATGGGACTGTGCTCGCCAGATCAAATCCTAATCTTGCCAAAAACAAAAAAGACATAAGGAAATGCCCATTGGAAATAAATACACATTATTAAGTATGTAAAAACAAAAATGTAGATTGTAAACAAGTATATTACATACTTGAGAACTTTGTGGATTGAACGATGCTTGGGGAAGACAAAGGCATTGATTGTGGATAAGTTACGTGGGCATATGCAAAATTAACATCATGCATGAGCAAATTATATCCGGAATTCATTAATTGTGGCCAATAGGGTACCTCAACATCCTAGTCCATAAAATATTGTTAGTAGTTTTATGATCATTATGTACTTAAGTAATATGATTTCAATAAAAAGAATAAGATCTCACCGTGTGTGGTTTGAAGATGAATTTGAATATTTCTAGTGTCGCTTGTCGCTGACTGCTCAATACTCTAAAGATGTAAAAATATTTATCAAGACATTGCAAAATTTAAAAATAAATCTAGCTTAATTTGAAATCATGGCACTTCGCAAATTCAATACCGAAAGTAAGGCGCAAGTAGGTTGCTAAACAACTTTTTGTTCTCTTAGTAGTCTTCTCATGCCAAGGTTTTAATCTACTCCCACCCTTGTGTCTCCGCCTTTTTCATTTTTAAGCCCTTAGCTTTGCAAGTAAGTTTGGATAAACTACAAATTCTTGGTACCCACTTCCAATATTGCCTTCACTACCGTAAGTCGCCTCTTAATCTGGCCTCCATGAAGTCATCATATTGTCTACCTTTTGCACACAAATCCTTAAGAGTTTCCATCAACTAATTGATAATGTCGTTTGTATTCAGATGATCGGAGTTTAGTTTGACCACTCTAGGACAAAGATCTCTCAGAAAGTGCTACCGCTATCACCAACTTAGGTCATTCTCAACCAATCGTGAATCAGCTTTCCTCAATTGCACAATCCTTCGTGATCTAGTCTCCATCGACTCTAATATATACCTTTTCGTGAATTTCCAACACATGGCATAGAAATTGTTAAGGGCCAACTTCCTCAAGTGCACTTATTTTTTCTCATTTCGCAAATTAATGTAATATAAAGTCTAATAACAATAAAAATAGCACAAAAATAACATCAACAATAAGATAAATTATCACAACTATAATTCAAAAATCAGTACATAGAAAAAGATTGATCCATGGAAATCAAATAAACAATAGACCAATACAAATATGTAAGTGTCGGTTTACTTATTCCCCTTAAAAAAAAAAAATAATACTAAAAGTAAAATGGAAACAAAAATTGATTCCTTTTTATTCAATATGCATGCATGTGCATATTGAGAAATTAATAACTAATTTTTGTGAAATTCAACAATAATAACTAATTTTTATATTTTTGTTTCTCATTCATGAACTCTACAAAATCTTTGGACACAATCTAACAGAAAGGCATCAATCCCTAATGCCAGTATAATCTAATTTTTAAAAAACTTCTATTAATAGCAATTCACACTACTACTTCATTTCTAATAATAACAGAGCATCAATTTCATAACAAAAGCATCAAATTTGAATTAAAAAAAAGATCTATAAATTTTTTAACACAATCTCTATTTTTCTCAACCTCAATAAATGTATTTTGTAATAAATACTATTTGATATGAAAATAAAAGCATCAATAACAAAAGATCAATTTGAACTAAAAAGATCATATATGTATATATATATACATAATAGATTTGAGTAAATAAATAAATAAAAAGATCATAAAAAGATCATAATATATATGGATATATATACAGATTATAATAAATACACAAAGATACTCAAATAGATCTAATATTAAAATCCCTTGTAATTAAAAAACACAATCTCTATTTGATATGAAAAATAAATCACCATATATATATACATAATAGATTATGGGCTAAATACAATATATATATATATTATATAACGATTGCTCATTTTTCAACCTCAATAATATTTTTTCAACCTCAATAACAGTATTGCTTATTTTTCAAGAACCCTCAATAACATATTGTTAGCAAAAAGATTGCTTATATATATAATAGATTGTTTATTTTTTCAACCTTAATATATAAATAGATTGTTTATATATATACAAAAAGATTCTTACTGTAAATAAGCAACCCTCAATGTGACAATGGTGATAGTGGAGCTACGATACAACAATGGCGGAGGACCGCTTCTGCTTGAGCAAATGGTGGAGGCAATTATGGAGGAAATCGACTGAAAGTAATGGTAGGAGAGACTAGAGTATACCTAAAACCCTTCCCCGCTCATATAAACTCAATGTTTTTGGCTTCAATTGTTTTTTTGTATTTTACTTTATAACAGTTTGTAATTTTTTTATGCTGAATAAAGATTTATAATAAATATAATATATGTCCAATATATATAAAGAATGTCTAAGTAGCACAAAGGTTGTAAAGCGTGTTTTGCTTTCTCTACCTTGCCTAGGTTCAAACTGCGGTGAACAACCTGCAACAAATTTTCTTTTTTATTTTTGTATTTAGGAGCTGTAAATTCACGACGCTTTCGTGTCAACTCAGCCGTATAACTACAGTGGAGTTGGGTGCAAAAGAAGCACTTCAAATTGGTAGTTATATTATCTAGTATTTGACTGATACTGATGTAGCATCACTCAGCACACAAAAAATAACGGTGTGGTGCTACATGTACTAATTAGTGTGTACTAAACTAGTGTATCAATACTAGTTGGTGACATTATTATTAACCCTTAAATCATTAATCACATTACAAATATCAAAAATCTTTTTAAATTATATCACATCATCAATTGGTATTAACTAGTTAGTATTATCTCCAAAAAATAAGGAGGTATAAGGGCGAAAACAGAAAGAGTAGGCATTATAAATATATAAACAATTTAATTAAGACAGTTTTTAAAGTTGTGTTATTTTCTATACAAATTGATCTAAATGCATTCATTTAATATATTCTAACATCTCATTCTAGAGCATACGTGGGTATAATTTTAGTATATGTTGGTATATACTAATTAATACACTAAAGATGATAAAATATAATTTTATAAGTTTTAAGTTTTTGAAATTTGTATAATGAGTGGGGTTATAATTTTGAAATAGTAATGCTATAATATATATTGATAAATTAATTAATATGCTAATTGGTGCATGTAACATTATGATAACAAATGCCTATTAGTAATGATATTGTAAAACTTATTGCAGTATTAAAACGATTGTGTATAATGGCTTTCTATTTGTGAGTTTTGATTTATTTTTAATTTATTTGTGTCTATATTGTGATGGGAAAGTACAAATAGTTGAATTGTGTTTTTAAAAAATATTTTATAGTGATACAATTTATTATTAAAAAATTAAATAATTTCAACTATATAAAAATATATGTGTTGGGGACTTTACATTTTCTTTTGACTAGTTTGAATTTGGAAATTTGACTTGTACATTAAAAAAAATTTAAAAAATTTAAAATAAATTAAAAGTATTGTAATTTTCAAAAAATAAAAAAGTCATTGAAAACAAGTTATAACACTAGTCATTCACATTTTTCATAAAAATTTATAAAAAAATTCAAATACAGGTTTTTTTTTTATTTCATTAAAATAAAAAATAAACACTAAAGAAGCCTACACAAATGAATCTTAAGCCATTCAATGTATCAATTTTTAGTTCAGTGATTTTGGTCGCTAATAATCTTTGGGACAACATTAGTTAATTTGTATATTGTAAATTGAATTTATTTCATCCTTTTTTTTAATTTTAAAAATTTAATGATTTTTTTTTTCCAATGTATTCAAGGAGGTTTGGTATCTTGACTCCTTTTTAATAAATTTTTGGGTTTTAACTTTTTTTAGAACTTACAAAATTAATGTGGGTTAAAAAATTATTAAAATTTTTTTTTTTGTTAGTAGAAAAGTTTTTTTTTTTAAAAAAACTTTCAGTTACTTTTTTTTAGCTCTTTTAAACATACTATTAACTTATTAAGCTAAAAGTAATTTTTAGATGATCCAAAACCGAGAGA